>CAIGRP010089565.1:0-23328 GCA_903798385.1 Fraxinus cuspidata
ATGAGAAAGATATGGTTAAACAGCTAAGTTATTTAGATTTGATTAATATTTTACCTCTAAAACAGCAAGGCAAATAGTATTTAACTGATTGTTTGAACATTTGTCGACTTTGTTACTTTATAATATAAATCTTTTGTTATTTATATTTGTTTGTTGTTTTAATGTTAAGTTTTAAGTTAGCAATATGTTGCATATTCACTGTTGAATTGTGCATTTAAGTTGATTTTAGGTGGCCTAATTTATGGATCTCGCCTCGGACCCCGAAAATCACATGACCGGCCCTGTATAATAGTGGCTGGTACTTGTATTGATTCCATTAATAAACTCAAAGTCTTCCCCCAATGAGAAGTTCAAAATTAAAACCTAGGAAAGTTGAAATATTTTTTAGGCATTGAGGTAGCAAGGTCTAAGGATGGAATTCCCATATGCTAGAGAAGTATGCCTTAGACATCCGGCAGACTCAGGCATCATTGGTTTAGCCCCTGCTAGGATTCATCTTGATCAGAATGTGAAACTCAACAAAGATAAGGGAGAGATATTGCCTGGCCCATCGCTTTACAGAAGACTAATAGGAAGGTTATTAAACTTGACCATCATCAGGCCTGATCTTGCATACTCGGTTCAATTGTTAAGTCAGTTCATGGGAAGTCCTAGAATCCCACATTTACATGCGGCTCATAAAGTACTAAGCTACATCAAAAGAGCACCTGGACAAGGGCTACTCTATTCTACAAAATCAAAGTTGCAGCTAGAGGGTTATTTTGATTCAGATTGAGGGGCATGTATGGACGCCAAGAGATCAGTAACTGGTTATTGTGTATTCGTTGAGAAAGCTTTAATATCATGGAAATCAAAGAAGCAACATGTGGTATCTCGATCTTCAGTAAAAGCGGAATACATAGCAATGGCAAACCTTGTGTAGTTACTTGGCTTGGATATTTACTTAAGGATTTTAACATTGAATATCTTCAAGCCGCTATCCTGAATTGTGACAATAAAGCTGTTATTCACATAGCTACAAATTCGGTGTTCCATTAAAGAATAAAACACATTGAATTTGATTGCAATTTGGTTCAAGACAAGATACAAGTGTGTAGTATCATCACTCAACATGTTCCCAGTACATCACAAATTGCAGATATTTTAACTAAGTCTTTAAACTTTCAAAGCTTTTACTCTTGCTTATCCAAGATGGGAGTGATAAACATCTACTCTCTATCTTGTGGGGGGCTATTGAAACTGCTAGATATGAACCGGTTGGAGCAAAATCAGCAGCAAGAAAGCCAAGACGGATTGATGACAAGGCAACTACAATAGAATTATCTAGAAGTGAATTAGTTAGATTGTCTTTGTATAGTTTGTATTGAATCAGTTTTGCACCTGCTTTCCATATAAATTAGTTAGGAAGTTATTTAGAAAATGATTCCATTTTTTTTTTTTGTATTTATAGGACCCCATTGTACATCTTTTTATACGGTTGAATGAATACATTTTCAGCTCATTCTCAATTCTTCAATATCAAAATCTTATCATTCCAAAACTAACGGTACAGATGTGCTACAACGCGATGCTACCCAGCGCAGTTTCTCTACAGCATGGAGTTGCAGCGGCTCCACTGCGAGGCGAGGCGAGGCGAGGCAGCATTGCGCAGCCCCTAAACCGCTAGTAGTAATGATTACACTGTGCAGCATTCGACAACGCTACTATGTTACCAATGTTGCATGATAAGTTGTCGGAGATGCTTGGTTGCTGCAGAAGAGATTGTGAAGAGAGAAAGAAAATGATAGAGAGGAAGAAAAATGTTTTAGGGTTCGAGGGATGAAGTAGGGGTGGGGTGTAAATTAATTTAAATTCGTAATATTATTAAAAAATTAAATTATTAGCTGATTTTGATAAAAAAAATAAAATTAAACTTTAATTTTTAATAATGGAAGTTAAAAAAGTATAGTTTGGTGTAATTTCCACGTATGAAAATACGAGAAATTTACCCTAATTTTCCCCTCAAAAGTGCATATATCCCTATGTGGGCTTTGGGCCTATAGTTTCGACTTACCCTGACCCGTATTTTTCATACTAAATATAACTCCTCAGAAACCCTAGCCGCGTCGCTCCTAATATCAAACCCCAGTCTCTCCCTCTTACCCGAATTCCGTCTCCACAAACTGCCATGGTAAAATCTCCTCTTTTCTCTGTACTCGCAGATTAACAGATTTATTATTTTTCGATTTTGTGATTTTATATGAATATGCGTATGTACAGGCGGATGTTGATCCAGAGACAGCGGCAGGACAGCCAAAGAAGAGAACGTTCAAGAAGTTTAGCTTCAGGGGTGTTGATCTCGATGCCCTCCTCGACATGTCCACTGATGAACTCGTCAAGCTTTTCCATGCCCGTGCTCGTAGAAGGTGATTTTCAATACTAAAATACGAAATTTGTGTCCTACGGTGTCATTTTTCTAGATTTGAAATGTGTTTCTGCGTTAAAGGAGTGAGGTGGGAGGCTTATGTGTTGTTCTGTTTAGTGCATTGAGTGGGATGTTGACGGGTAGAATTGCTTTTTAAAACCCATTTATCTGCTTGCACATTCCATTGTCCACGAGACTTGATCTTTCATGATTTATAGATAGGTAGAATTTTCAGGTGCATATAGTACTTTTTAACTTAATATTCGAGTGACTTAGCTGTGCTATTGCAATTCATTATTACGTTTCGTAGATGCTTGTCTAATCAACTCGATTTGTGACACCTGATATTCATTATGCTAGATTAAATTTTTGTTGGTTTGGTTACTCTAGTGAGTGCTTGTGTGTCTTCTAAAGATAATTAATTTCATTATGTAGGGAATAGAATCGATTTCTATTTTTTACTAAATTGCTTTGTTATGTGCATCTTTAAGACGATTTCTTTTATGAGGTCAGTCCAGCAGCAATTGGCAACTCTTGAAGAATATGTATTGCAAAAGCATGTGTGAATTTTTACTGCATTTTTGTTACCTGTGTATCAGCTGAAGTAGTCTTTAGCCTTTGAATTGCGATTTTTGCACTCATTGGTGTGTGTGCCTGCTTGAAGGTCTATATTGTTGATTTTGTTTTATTTTTTGAACCATTATAGAGGTTTGATACAAAGAAATGTGAAATTAAACAACCATTATCAACGCTTGTTCCCGCAACTTCATAAATTTTCTTCTATTTTATGTTTGAACATTTTGCTCGTTTTTCCCTGGGGAAATATTTGTGACTTGCTTGATTAAGTGGACAGGTTCCAGCGGGGTTTGAAGAGGAAGCCCATGGCTTTGATTAAGAAGCTGCGTAAGGCGGTAAGTGATTACGACGTGGAAGTATTTGAAGTATGAATGTGTCTATCAGTGGAATTATATATTATATCCCATGTATTATAGCAGCCTTTGGACATTAACTTTTCAAATTCCTTATTCTCTTTTTCTTTTGGTGGTCTATTATGTTAACCTGAATTCATTATCATTATCATCTGTTTGCCTATGTCTTTTCTGCTTTACTTATTCCTTTCAAATGTGTGAAACTTCAGAAACGTGAGGCCCCACCTGGCGAGAAGCCTGAAATCGTCAAAACCCACCTGCGTAACATGATCATCGTCCCTGAGATGATTGGAAGTGTCATAGGAGTGTACAATGGAAAGACCTTCAATACAGTTGAAATCAAGCCAGAAATGATCAGCCACTATCTTGCCGAGTTCTCAATATCGTACAAGCCAGTCAAGCACGGTAGACCTGGTATTGGTGCCACCCACTCCTCAAGGTTCATTCCTCTCAAGTGAGAAATCTACTATCAATTCAGAAATATAATAGAGATTTTGTTCGCCAGGATCACCTATGTTTGTTTCTTTCTTCGTGCTCTTGTGCTTAATTAGTTCGTTTTCCCTAAGCTGGCATTTTTTGTCGGACATTAATCTTTGAACTGCTGTTACTTTGAATGTTTTATTGGTTGCTTATTTTTATTTGGAAAGCGTAAATTGTTTTCAGTATTTTTCCAATTTATAAAATGTCGAGGAGTGCACTTAAAATGTCAAGAACATTATAAAATGTAAAGAACTCTCGTGTTCAGAGCAAAATCTCGTTCTGAACAAATGAAAGTGAAATGTTAAGATAAATATGGTCTAAATGTCGATAACAACTTTTAAAATGTTGAGAACGTCATGAATTGTCAAGAATAATAACTATTAAACTTAACATATCAACAAAATCAAGATTTCAAAGAAAAATTATCTTCTACCAAGAGTTGTGGGAAGTCTAATCAATTGTAATTTTGGATGAGATTAAATTTTTTGAAATGAAATTATATGATTTTCTTATGAATTTGAAGTACATAATTTTTTTTAGTGTTTTACTTTATCTACTTCATTTTATCTCAAAATTCTTGGTTAATGCTTAATAGATAATAAAAAGCAATGAATTCATTAGGTATTAATTAGCTTTAATGTAGCTTCTCATGGAAGTTACTTGTTCTTCTAGAAATTCGTGACAAATTGAAAAAAAAAATTTCATTTTTCATTGAGGATATAATAGACAATTTGGTACTAAATTTGGCCATTTTTGCAAGAATTATTAAAATTAGACACTTTTTAATTGACTGACATGAAATTGGCCAAATTTGTAAATTCCCCGCAGAACAAATTGGTCTGATTACACCCTCCAGAGGCACAAGACGAGGATGTCTGCTATCGCCATGTTTATTCTTATTTTGTGCAGAAGGTTTGTCGACACTTGCACAATCAGCAGAGAGGCAAGCTGTTATTAGAGGCTTCAGTTGCTCAATAAGAGGGGCCTGTGTCAGTCACCTCTTTTTCGTAGATGAAAGTTTCGTCTTCTGTCGTGCTAGTATGATGGAGTGTTCCATAATCAAAAGAATCCTGGAGATTTATGAAGGGGCGTCGAGCCAAAAAATAAATATGTCGAAATCAGCTGTCGCTTTCAGTCCGCATACATGGAGAATTCAAGCACTGGAGGGGAGGGGGAGGGGGAATTTTCAGGCACTCGCAAAAGAAACGTTACCATCTACAGATCAAGTCCAGACCAATGACTATGGACTTGAATTCACCACCACTGCGCGTTGAGCGAGATAAGCGAAAAGGCCGAGAGTACTTACCGCCTCATTGTAACATTATGACATATTTGGTAACGACCGGAAGAACTCGGCAGCTAATATTACATGGTCATGTTCAATCTGACGTACCAAATCTAATTTTCTTGACGAGTAAATTTTCCACTTATCTTCCTTTTCTACTGCTCAGTTCAAGACTTGTTAGGCATGAAACTCAATGCTTCCAATGTTTAAATGCTCATCAATGACTATTCAGCAATAATAGTAAAGACGCTCAGCAATATAAGGAACAAGACTTTAGCTCCATGAAAATGTAGTATCCGATCATCCCTGTCAAACAAGGAACAGGATAGAATCCAAAATAATCGATTTCATTTTTGTGACTACAATGTAATTCCCGCTCCTGCTTGCTCGGTAATATCCTCCATCGTTCTAATTATTCCCCGGCATTGATGGCTCCTTGTACCTCTCGAAGTTCTGTTTCTGATTCATCTTTGAAACCATATGGAAAATTTGTTTCCGACTGAAGATTCTGAACTGAAATATCATTTTCATGGACCCCGTCATCCCCACTGTTGTACGTCTCAAGGTAAGCATCCTCTTCGTCCACCTGACAAAATAAATTAAGAAGAGTGTAAAAGAATAAGAGAAGAACCATACACTGGAATGTTGAGCAGAAAATACGGTTCCAAATTGCATTATTTACTTCAGCAAAAGCTAATCTTCGCCAATAAGTTCAAGAAAAATTATTTGCTATCTTCTGAAATGAAAAATGGAATCATTTACTACAAACCTCGCTATCCTCGTCTTCAGTAAGATAAGCAGAATCTAGTTTATTATAAAGTTCATCATCACCCCGGTCTTTCACAGCCGCCATTTGTTCCTACAGTTTTGAAAAAATATTCGTCCATAACATTATTTAGGGGAAAAGAAATGAAATAAAAAGAAGCAGGAAAGGATTATGTAATAGAAAACATAACATTTGTATGCCAAGCCAAGAAGACGTACAATTTCCGAAATTAGCTGGTTCACTCTTGTTTGCAATGCTGAAATATGGTTCATGAGAGCCTGTAAAAACCAATAATGCAGTATGAATCAGAAGCAATTGAATGATTTAATATGATATAGTTGAAAAGACGTGCAATCCAAATCTATTTGGTGTACCTGATGTCTTTGAAGTTCAATTGAACGTGCCAATGCCTTCCGCTTTGTTAAAAGATTCTTTGGCCTTAGAGAGGAAGGCCTTTTATAATCCCGACCCCGGAAAACAATTATGGCATAACCCTTGGATACTTTGTCTACTGAAATCAACACACCACCACTCTCGGCTTCAAGAGATAGTGCAATATTTTTAACCTCCTCAAAGTTTTTAGCTTTAACAATGATTTTGACCAATTCACGGTACTTCCAGTGCAAGTGCATGTTCTCCACTGTACCACCAAAAACTCCACGCCTACCTGAAAAAGGCTGTATAAGTAAAAACAACGTTTATTTAAATAAAATTAAAAAAATCAGAAATTAGAATTCTTTTACCGAGAAGTAAAAAGGCTTTCATTCTTAAACCAAGCTTCCGAAACATGAACCTTTCCTCATCGGTAATGCTTTCTGGGTCTGCTGGATGATCGGCTGGATTTAAAAATTCCTCTACCTTTGACAATGCTCGTTCTGCTTTCGTTAGCTTTCTCTCGGCCTGTTATAGAAATTTCAAATCAACAATATTTTAGGGAGACAAATACAGGAAATGAAAGCATCTATAAATAAACAAAACTAAGTAAACCAAAAGACATTTTAGTGGACGAAATTTACAAAAGCAAGCTTCTTCTCAAGCTTTCTGACAAGGTCAGCATGCCTTAACACTTCGGCTTCTCTCATCATCTTTTCCTTTTCCTCATCATCCAGCCGTTTTCCCCATCTAGCATCTGCATCTAAAGTTTCTTTGAGTGTACCTGCAACTCCAGATTTATCAGTATCTTCCACACTTGGTATAACAAAAGTTGATGCTCTCAAACGTGCTTGTTCTTCTTCATCTTGCAAGGTTTTCGCCAATATCTCCTTTTCCAATAATGCTTTAGCAACATCTGGCGACAAAAAGTCCTTCCCTCTGTAGTACACCAAAAAGTCCTTGTTTCTAGAGAGCAGCATACCGCCAGTCAATCTCTGCAAGAAGTACAACCAAATTAGAGGCTCCTTTACTGCCCTTAAGAATGAAGACCCTTCAAGCAGGTCTCAGTTCTCTTTTATGGTTGGAGTCCTACAGGTGACTTTTAGCGTGATAAGTTAAATGGATGTTATACCATAAACTGAGGGAAAAATTAGTCAGTAGGGCTTAGATATCTGATTGATTTGACGGATAAGCAACTTATGACGAGAAGAATAAACATTGAAAAGAGGTATACACAGAGAGAAGTAACACAACTGTATCTTCTTTTCTTTTCAATCTTTTATTTCTTTTTTTCTTCTTCCCTTCAAGCAACTACTTTTTGAATGCAAATTGACAATGGACAGGAAACTTAAATTTTGCCAGCACTCACAAAATGCCATTATTTACAATCCAAATGATCGAAGATGGCATAATGATCTGAGATAATTTTCCGTGAGAATCAGATTTATTTGATGATTGATATCGGAACAAAAAAATTAAATATAATTTCTGATATTGAGGAAAAATAAAGTATACTCAAAGCACAAGTGTCTTCAATCATACACATAAGATTGTGTTTACAATAATGAATAATCAACCTCCTTTTTGTTAATTCTTCTTTTTCTTTTTTTCTCGGTTGTAAGAAACTAATCATTGACCTCACCAGATGTAATTAGAGTAAACTTACTTTAACCCAACAAACAAGTTGATTGATCAAAATGATGATAAAATTTAAGAATGCCATTTTCTCATTTTGCCAAAAATATTATTGTCCAAGAAAACTTACAGGACCAAAGCTTGACAGAAAAATATCAGAGTGCCATCATAACTCAGCTATAAACAAGTGCACATATTATCATAAAAGAGTAAAGAGAAATACACCTACTATAACATAATTAGATGGTAGTAATTCATCCTTGAGTATAATCAATTTCATTTTCGTTTGCATATTGTTGAAGACCAAATTTAGGAAAAATAAACATGTCTTCTTTTTGATAGTTTAAACTTTTAGATGATGTGGTTAACATAATATCAAGGCATGCAAAGGTCTTCGGATCAAGTATCCAGCTACCCCATTCATGAAAATTGTGCATGTATCAATCAAGTCCCCTTTTGTGCCTGCATAAGCTTTTAAATGAGGTTGTCCAATGTGGTATCAGGGCAAGGTAAGGTAATGGGATCAAGTCCCGTTGCCACCTACTTCTGAAAATTGGGCAAGTGTTAGAAACTTTGATTGAAAAATGAATTCGGCCTGCACGAGAAGGGGCATGTTTAAGGCAGAATCTAAATAATTGTATTTGTCCCCTCTTTAACAACTTAAGCTTTTAGATGGTGGTTCAACATATATTTCCTCATGACAAGAAATACCTTTCCACTGTTAAGAAGAGGAGAGTAGGGGCTCACTGAGAAATATGAAACATACAAATTGACAATTAGCCTTTTAAGTATCAAAATATGATAAACACTAAGAGGCTTAGCTAGGTATAAATCAAGTCGGTATCCCTGTATATCTTGACAACTTTCCACTTCATTGATGTGCTTATAATTTCATTTTCAATTTATAGGGGCTCACACCAGCTTGAGTATCTTGTGTTACCTTGATATCTTCAGCCATTCTTTCACTTGTAGTTAGCTGAACCCCACGTTTTAGAGAAATTTTGGCAATTTTACTTCTTTCCCATAACTTTATCATGGCTGCAGCTAATCCTTGGTGCTGCCTGCTTCTGCCTGGAGACAGCAATCATCAATACAATAACAATATTTCTTGTTATAGACAACAAGCTAAGTCTTATGCCAGTAGCTATCATTTCTAATAAAATGTCATACGTACAAGAAATGCATACCTAGTGCAAAATGTGGTGGCAGAACTCTGGCAAGTCTCCGTAAAGAGGTTGCCTCCTTTGTTCCAAGGGTTGATCTCACACCGTAAGGAAGCAATCTGAAGGGAGGCTGATAGCCAGGGACGACTCCTGGGAGGAAATCTGCATCTACAGGAAGTGGGCTATCTCCAGGCCAATCTGTGTACCTTGGGCCAAGTCCATCTAATAGTTTCTCTACTTCATCTTCATATTTCACTTCCATCAGTGTTTCATTGTTTTTACTTTCTGAGCCAGTGTGTATAGTCTCTGCTTGAGGTGCATCCATATCACTTGAAGGACCATGTCCAGAGGGACTAGCCTTGTCAGAAGCAGTTGAAGAGGACTTACGAGAAATTTCATTTTTGTCGAACATCCTTTTCTTCAATTTTTCTGCAGGGTCTTCATAAGTTACACCTCTGTAAAGAGAAACAGAAGTGCCAGATCTCCAGATAATCAACCCACCAGTTTTTCTCTGAACAACCAAAAGCAGCATCAAACACAGCATTAAGAATGATTATTTCTTTAGATCTGTAATCTATTTGAAGTTAAAGGCATAAACTACTCTGAAATTATATCCTTTCTTAAGATAAATGGACCAGTTTTACTTACTGAAGCCATGGATTCTAAAAGGTCTTCTCAACTAACAGCTACCTTACTCAGTTTACAAAAAGACTCAACCTTCCGATGCTTAAAGTAATTCAAATCAGGATTTGCAAATAAAGCTGAAGGATTATTTTTGTAACAAAAAAATCCTTTTCTCTTCAATGCTCCATTGAAAAGACTTAACAGAACTAATGGCACAACAGCCCCAAGTAAAAAATCACTACAGTGATGACTCTCTTGCCTTGATAGACTATAAACCAGGTAGAGCAGAAGAACTTCTAAACGATAGTACTACAAGATTTCTAACAAGTTCGTCCAAAAGCACTTCCATTCTACCATTACCACCTTTTACTGAAAGGCTTAAAGCTTCTACTTTATTTTAACAAATTCAAAGATGCATTCCAACAGTTAAGTATAATTAATTGATATTGTATGGTTATCGTTCCTCTTTTACATCCTTCCTCATGACCTTTTGATATTATGTATTCATAAAACAGATAACAACTACAAAACAATAGAATTTTATAAAAGTTATATGAGAGCTGACCTCTAAAATCTCGTGCATTCGCTTCATGTTGAGGGCAGGAGAGCCCTCAATTTTCAACCTCACAACCTCTGATGTTTTCCATTTCTCTTTAATAGTCTCCACAACCTGTTGTGTAATACCTGCACCACTAATCCTTGTCTTGTTCTTTATCCGAAGAGCCAAATTCTTCAACCTCCTCAGCTCCGACTCAGGAAGAGTCAACTCAGCCAAACTCCTAACCTTTCGTCTGTCTAAACTCCGCCTCTCCTCATCCTCTATCGCATTCTTCTCCCACGGGAACCTCACCTTTCCATTACTACTCTCATCCCTGAACAACGACTTCTCCGAGAAACCACCTCTTGTGTCTGGCAATAACCCTTCCTCAACATAAAATATATCTTCTATTGACCCTTTTTCAATCACTCTTCCTACATTCCCATTCTTCTCGTTTAAATCATCCGTGTACCCAAACTTCTTCAACTTCTCAACAATCCTCTCCATTGTACTACCACCACTACTAGTACTAGTACTTTCTTCACAATCCGAACTCGAAACATCCCCACTATTCCTATAATTCAACGCTACTGGAGGCCTTCTCATGCCATTTGGCCTGTCCGTTTTATTCCATTTATCAAACCAAGAATTACTAGATATCCTCTCCCTATCACTTGACTGTGAAATGGGTGTTTCACTACCCAAATTCCACCCTTTATTTCTCTGTTTTGGCAAAAGATTGGGTCTTTTTTGTGGTTTTTTCTTGGGGAATGAATCTGAGTGGATGGTATCATGGGTTGCACTAAAAGATAGATTCTTGGAGGGGAGTGAAGACCTGTACTTGAAGAACTGTAGGGTTGTTCTACCATGGAATTTGGAGACTGAGCTGTGGATTGAGTTTATCAAGAAATTATTTTTTGGATAAAATTGATATGAAGGCATAGTAGCCATAATCAAATTCTATAAACAATACAGAAAATTATTTTGAATATACAGGAATTTGGATTCAGATTATCTGTTCAGTGGTGAGTAATATCTAAAGGTGCGTATGTTAATTTCACAAGGCTAGATTTACTAACTTGCGCGGTGAGTGATACGGCGTATAACTATCAGTCCAAAGAGTCTTGATCCGAATGAGTCACTCGGGCCAGCCATCGGATTCTTCATTCTTTGAACCCTTTGAGTTAATTAGGCCAACCGGGATCCTTGATCGGTTCAATGAAACGAAAGGGTTAATAGATTTTGGGATTTGGATTTGAATCTTCATGAAATTGGGCCATTTGTAACACCTAAATTTTCCATCTACAATTTTTTGAGACATTTAGCCCGTTTTAACACCTTTATTTATACTCTTTAATTTTCATACTCATTTTCAACCACACATTTACACAATAAAATATTTTGCATATAAATCTAAAAATAATTCCTACTTCGTAACCACACATTCTCAAGAAATTATTATTCAAAACTCTATTTTCTCTAAATAATAACCATGTAACAAAGCTTAGTGTTTTGAGTTTTAATTTCGGAACTTAGCGATTTTCATCTACGTTGGTTACAAGAGCACACATGAAAAAAAGAGGTTAAAATTTAGAGACATAAATAATTCAACAAAAATGAATGAAGAATAAAAGAAAAAAAAACATCTCTTAACGATTTCTCTACCCATCCCTTTCATCTCGCTCGCACGTTCTATTTGGTTTTCTCTAACACGTCTTCCATCTAATTTTTCCTACCCCTCCCTTTCCTCTCGCTTGCCATTTGCTTATTGATTTTCTCTAACATGCCCCTCTTGAATCTCACTCCTATTTTTCATGTCTTGTGCCTCTACCTTTCGCTTAGGGNTAATTCAACAAAAATTAATGAAGAATAAAAGAAAAAAAAAATTTCTTAACGATTTCTCTACCCATCCCTTTCATCTCGCTCGCACGTTCTATTTGGTTTTCTCTAACACGTCTTCCATCTAATTTTTCCTACCCCTCCCTTTCCTCTCGCTTGCCATTTGCTTATTGATTTTCTCTAACATGCCCCTCTTGAATCTCACTCCTATTTTTCATGTCTTGTGCCTCTACCTTTCGCTTAGGGTAAGAATTTAAGGTGTCGTTGGAGGGTCCAAGTTTTTTCCTCTTGTTTTCCACGTTCTGTAATTATAAAATAAGTATGATAAAAGCTTTTAATTTCAATTGGGTTGTTCTCTTTGTATTTCAATTTTGTATTTTGAATACATTTTGGATTTTGTATTTTGAGTGTCCATTTTGAGATTATTGAAAATGTATTTTTTTTTTTTGACATTTTGAAATTTTTTTTGAAAACATCCGAAACACGTTCTGAAAATTTTGACTTGAATTTTTTTTGTAAATTTTTAACTTGTTTTCAAAAACGCATTTTCGAAAATAAGAAAGAGAACGCATTTTCACTATTTTGAAAAATTGAAAACAAAAAACAACTTAAAAATACTAAAGAGAACGTGCACTTAATGGTTAAAGGGAATTGACACTCTTAGTGGAGACTGCAAATTAAAAATGTTGGTAATAAATGTCAACAAGAATTGATTGGAGACTCATTTGCTAATAGCATGCAAAGGTTGATGATCACTTTAGAAATTTTAATGTAAAGTTGTCCAACACAATTGATTGGATCAAGTTAGGGTTTTTTTTTTTTCTCTTATCTTTTGAAAGAATATATTTTGTAATAGTGATCTTTCGAAATATGTGTGTTTAAGAAATATGATTTTTTTTAATTTACGCGTAGAATTATTTTATTGTAAACATATATGACTAAAAATAAATTTGAGGACGTGTGAGTTTTTAAGAAGGGATACATTTGTTTGCATAGTTCCGAAGTATCAAGATTCTTGCTCTCTTTTTATTTCATTTTCACATGGAACTTATTCTCCATTATGTTGAAATATTCATCAATACTTATATGCCAATCGAATCAAAAATAAAAAGTCAATATCAACAAAAATTAAAATAATTGGAATTGGAATCTCCTTTTCAACAGTCACAATGATCAAAGTATTGCTAAGTTTCTTTTTCTATCACTATCTGGACTTATGATAATTGCATTACATTTTTACTCAACCAATGACATTGCAAAAAAAAAAAAAAAACAAGATCTATTTACCAACCCTTTGAATATAAGGAAATTATCATGCATTAACGTAACCAATTAATCAAGATTAAATCATGTTTGCCAATTTTATAATATTTACATTTACGTAAAAATATAAATAATTTTTTATATCTATTATCTTCTACTTATATTTTGATACTTCCCCGTATCATTTTGAAATATCAAATAGTAACATGTCACATCATCGTAGTCGTATTTAAAATAATGTGTTTTTTAACTGTTATTCAAATGCGATGTAGTGAGGCGTTAAAACTCAAAATATGAGTAGGGACAATCAAGCCGATGTCAAAGTAACTTTACTTTTATTTTAGAAAAAGCTTTAATTTTTACTATGTATTTATGAATATAAATTAATTTATTAGAAGCCCAAAAAATGGACCACGTTTCCCAAAAAACTTATCTGTCAAATATTCATAAATTGACCCCAAAACTTCACAAATCTTTCACCAGACCCCTCAGTTACCACTGAAAATCCTTACTCCCACGAACTTCCAGTCACTCTTTACTTCTTTGTGGAAGCATATACACGGACGAAAGGTTAGATCACTATTTTTATTTTTATTTTTATTTTCCTCTCTCCATCTGATGTAGCTCTTACGCGTTTACTGTCATCTTGTTAAGATTTTTTAATATTTTTTTTCAAATCAAAGTTGCGTTCTTTAGCTGTTTAATCCTCAAAAGTGCATGATGTTATAATTGGGTCTGATCAATTTGATTTATTTTTTCGTTTCTGCCCTGATTGTGTTTATCCGTCTATATCCATGTATTCTCATTGCTTTTGGTCTCAAAGATATTGGACTTTGTTTAGGAAAAATAAAAGTCGATGAAATTAAGTTGCTGGAATTATTTTAGCTTGTTGTTGATGAATTCTGCAGTGTTTTTATCAATTCAGCGCACGTCCGTATTTCTAACATTGTTTAGAGCACTGAATTCATCAAATAAAAGAGAATAAAACGTGTTGGTGGTCCATGCTTGGGTAACCGAAAGGATATATCAAACTAAGGGAATTCTTCCCAGTGAACGAATCCAGACAAAAGATTTTGAAATTTGCTAATAGGTAGTTACTTCTTTTTCGTTTCCTTTTTTAGTTGTTTTTAATAAACTCATCTTTTGAGGTTTTATTTGTATTTATTTATTTATTTTGAACTAATGTTTACTTTGATACTATTGGAACTAAAGGAACATTAACAGATGGAAAATCTGAATGAAACGTAAGGAGATACTGTTGGTGTTCTCTTCCTTCTTTTGTTTTTAACTGTACCTTGTAAGGTCTTGAGACAAAAAAAGATGAGGGGAGTCCATTTTTTTTTTAACTTTGGTTTTGTTTCTCCCATCTACTTAGAGATTTAAGTGGTGCTAACTGTTCCAATGTTTGCTCTAGGTTTCTCAGTTGATTTCGTGATATTAGAATATCTATGTTAACATTTCTAGAGGAGTTTAACTAGAGGAGGAATTATGCAAAAGGACAACGATTCTGGCAGCCCATCAACGCCTAGCGGTCTTACTGGCCGGCTACGCCGGCGCAAAGGCTCAAATGAGGTTGGTTATATTTTTTTAGGCAATTTTATGCATCATGCAGCTATGTCATTTTATGCTTTTCTCAAACACACAAGATTGGCTAAATGGAGTTTGTTTTTAAGACTTGTTTGGTTCAACTAAGAATACAAAGCACTAACACTGGAAGAATACTTACCTCCTTTATGCTTGGAGATTTCATAATAATTTTGCATTAATTTATTGAAGTAGAGCTTTGTTGTACATTGCAAGCTCGACTACATTGCAACTATCAGTAGACCTATATTAGGTAGCTATTGGGCAATTTACCCTCCTGCTGACTTAGCAAATGCTGAGGAATTTGTTCTTCTCACTTGGTTACTAGGGAAACAACAGGTAAAGAACACGTGAAAAAGAGTATTTAAATGTTACTTCCCTTTTGATATATTTTATCTTAACTTCAGGAATTTAGTTTTTATATTGGTGAATAGGAATTGCGAGGACTACAATTTTCTCCATTTACTCTTTCTTTCTTTCTTTCTTTCTTTGTGTTAAATTTGTATCCAAAAATATTCTTGACTTAAAATACCTCTTTAAAAAAAAATTTATATTTAACTTGGTTTCAAACATCTTATCTTATTGCCTTTCATTTCTAATATTTTAGGTTCCTCCTGAAGTAGTTAAAGCAAATGGAAGCCATTTACTTGTAGACGATACAAACAAATACAAATCAATGTTAATCCGTACGTATTCATCCGTTTGGATGATTGGAGGTTTTGCCTTCATAATCTACATGGGTCACCTTTATATCTGGGCCATGGTAGTTGTTATCCAAATTTTTATGGCAAGAGAGCTATTCAATTTACTTAGGAGAGCACATGAAGACAGGCGCCTCCCAGGTTTCAGGCTTTTAAATTGGTGAGTAAGCTGTCAACCTCTTAACTTGAGGCTTTTATTTTTCATATTCAGTGACCTTTGGATAACTTTCTTAATCAAGCCATGCAAGTAGTTTAAGTGGAGCGCAGCTTATGGATTTCTCATGAGTGTGACATGCTAGAGCTTAGATATGCAGTTTTTTGTGAATATAAATTAGCCCATTCATGAATCATTTATGGATAGTTTTTATATGTAAGTTCTAATTTATCAGAGAACTTGTTCCAATATGCACTTTGCTGGAAGTTCAGTATCATGTTCAAGATCCTTCGAGATTGTAATATATCCTCTCTTTTTTGTTGCTCTGTTTTCTTCTGTAGCTTTGATAACCTTCCCATATTATTATTTTTCTTGAACTGTTCAATTAAAGAGGTTCAATGAACTCGAAATGCTATGTGCATATGGTCAACTGAGAGCATGCTTGGTGAGTGCTTATAGGTATGAGAGAGAAAAAGTTTGTGAGGCTCTCTCTCATACTTATAATCTTACTTATAAGCCACCCCAAACATGCTCTAATTGGGTCTCTGAATCATGATGATGAGAAACCCGTATATATGTCATGCATTTCTGTTTTATCAAGCTTCAGGATCACTTCAATGTATAGAGTTAAGCTAAGGATAGAATCAATGAGTCATTTGGAAGAGATTATTGTATCCATGTTGTTATTGTTTTAACGAACTTGTTTGTTTCAATGGAAAAGAAAAAATCCAGTATATATCACGTTAAAGAACTGAAATTACAGCATTAGCACACTACCATCAAAGGCACAGTGGTAATTTGATGCTTATTTAATTTCATCTACTTCTTTGTCATATTCTCTGTACTTTTAAGTATTTTTTATCTCCTCTTCTTCTTGCTTGGAGAAATCACTTCCACTAACTATTTTATGCACCTGCTGCATCTCACAAGTTAGAAAAATATTTCCAACTTTTGCACTGAGTCATGCAGTGCAAGTAGCTAATGAGATAAAGAAGCATGATTCCAGAATAGCTTTTATTTATGTATCAGTCGTTCTCTGGGAAAGATCTTCATCAGGCAGTCGATAGGGCCACTTAGGTCTATTGATTGTGTATGGTAGAATCCAAAGCGTCGTTTATTGTGAAGGATAGAAAAGGCCTTTGCCACAAGCATTACTACATTTACTCTAGGTTTGACACATCATTTACTGAAAATGATCAGAGAATCTAGATATATATCTCTGTTGATAATTTTAATTATCAACAGTGTTAGCAGTGTGTGCCCATAAAATATGAAGATCAAATATACCATTAAGGCATTCACTGCTTACTTCTATGCTCTCACACACACGAATTATTATCTTAATGCTCTATGAATGTGGTTGGTTTGGGATGGATTAGCTTACTTTCTCTTGACATCCAGAAGTCTGCTTTTTTAGTTGATTAGGAGAAATTTCCACTAGATATTATGCTTCATTCCAAATGGCTATTTCTACTAATTTGCAACTTTCCCTTTCAGGCACTTCTTCTTCACGGCAATGCTGTTTGTATACGGCCGCATCCTCAATCAGAGGCTCGCGAATACAGTTACTTCGGATAATTTTTTGCATAAGCTTGTGACTGGATTTATCAAGTATCACATGGTTACCTGTTATTTCTTTTATATTGCAGGTTGGTACTACGTTTCTTTTGTGATGTTCCATGTAGTAGTTACCTGAGGAGTCTCTGGCAAACAAGTCATACTTAGGTTACAGGCTGTCAAACTGGGTTTTTTTTATGCTCTCTCCTATGAATTTTGTCTTTCAATTAGTACATAATGATATATAATATGCTTATAATACTTTCTGGTTTCTAAAATGCTTGATGCTAATTTATGATCTATAAGAGTTCTCTTTTAAAATGTTATTTGTGGCCTGTGTCGGGTTAGATGAATGTATTGAAATTTTTCTTCTCTTGTTGGCTTCAGGTTTTATGTGGTTTATTTTGACACTAAAGAAGAAGATGTATAAGTATCAGTTTGGACAATATGCATGGACGCATATGATTCTGATTGTGGTGTTTACACAGTCCTCTTTTACCGTGGCAAATATTTTTGAAGGAATATTCTGGTAACACAACTTCGAAGCCTCTATTTGATCTTATTAATTACTTAGAATACTAGTTGCTGGTCTACTGTATTTGCATTCATGCTATTTGATATTATGGTTTTACAACGAACTATTTTGGGAGATCTATGCATCTCTTGTTCTCCATACGTGACATGTTTGCAACTGGTCCAGTCAATAGAATAGACTATAACCAGTCTCAAGTTTTACTTCCAGCCATCGGGTGTACGGACTTTGAATCTAACTTGAAAAGAAAATATTTATAAACCAAATTTCTTGGCGAGTCACCTAGGTAAAAACATTGTTCTCTTTTACAGCAGTTTATCCTCTTTTTTAAATTTCTATGTAAGGTTCTTTTGCTGCTTGATTATATATATTTTGGTAAGTACTACTTTCCTCGTTCTGCATTAGTTATTAGGACTGACACAGCATCACATTTACATCAAAATAATTGAATTTGAATAAAGAACATGAAACACGGTGTAATAATATTGCAGGTTCCTTCTTCCGGCATCACTTATCGTCATCAATGATATTGCTGCTTACTTTTTTGGGTTTTTCTTGGGGAGAACTCCTCTTATCAAGATATCACCCAAGAAAACATGGGAGGGCTTTATTGGAGCATCATTTGCTACTATTGTCTTCGCATTTGTGGTGAGCAGTCTATCCATTTATTTGGCAATAGGTTTAAGATGATGTGCCAATTTTGATAAGTATTCGAGGCTATATCCTTGGCTTACCGATGTCTATTTTGGTCCTTTATTTTTTCAATCTTCCTTTCGGAATTAGGGTCGGAGCACTTTAAGTGTGAATTTTGCCAGAGGTTAGACCTGTATGGTTGGATGTCCCTATTGGTGCCTATCATCATAAACATAACCATCTTACTTTCTAAGAAAACAAGAAGCGAGATGGCAATAAATATATGATTGGAGATTATAGCAGGAATATGCTCGTTAAAAATTGTGGCAATGAATTTACTTTCACTTGTTTTGCAGCTTGCAAATATATTGGGTCGTTTTCAGTGGTTAACATGTCCAAGAAAGGTGACTTTTGCTGCCTTATACCTAATCACCTCTTTTTTAATATAGTCGAAATGTTTGTTTCTGAGGAATTTCAACTTTGTTGTGCTCCGTGACATGCAGGATTTATCAACTGGCTGGCTTCATTGTGATCCTGGTCCGCTGTTCAAGCCTGATTATTTTACTGTCCCTCAATGGATTCCTCGATGGGTAATTGATTTTCTCTATCTGACCTGTGTTATCCTTGCATCTTCTTCTCTGAAAGTTTCTGTATTGATAAAATTGACTTTTCTGTGCATGAAAGTATCTGATGCTAGATGTGTATTTAGTAATTATATAGGTATTGATCCTCTCTATCTTGTTAACAATTCGTTAAAAGGATCGTACCTAAACATAGTTTCATTCTCTTATCTTCATTCCATGCCAATTCGTCTATTTGATTTGCAAAGGAATAAATGAAGAACCTCTGTCATACAATATCATCATTTACTTGGTCAGATAATTTTCTTGTGTTGTGACATGAAGAGCACGCACATGCCATTTTCTGGCCAAAAACTGTTCAATTGAGAAATAAACTCAAAAGATAAAAGAGCTTCAGTAGCTAAAATAAATACTAAAAACATGAAAATTTCAATAGAAACTATCACTTTCCCTTTCCCCCTCACCTTTTGGAGATTGGAACCAACGCATCCCATATCCTTGACCTCATAACAATCAACCAATCTAAACCCGTTGTATAGTGTCAATACCATTATGGTTGTACTTGATTGAGTTGAAGGCTTATTGGGAAACTTGTAATGTCAAGACTGCCATTGTCCTTAAATTTCTGTTTATGTAATTTTGTATTCTTATTGAATTTCATATGTCAAAATCTGCTGTTCATTAACTGCAGTGCTTCTTGGTTGTTTTGGCAGTTCCCTTGGAGAGAGATCTCTGTTTTACCCGTACAGTGGCATGCTGTGGCGCTTGGTCTCTTTTCATCAATTATAGCACCTTTTGGAGGCTTTTTTGCTAGTGGCTTTAAAAGAGCTTTCAAGTTCAAGGTCTGACAGCATTAATTTTTCTATTTTTAATTGGAGCTAAGCACTCAAAATCTAGGTTCATTATTGGTTTTCTTTATTTCATTTTCTGTGGAACTTTGACCCACGTGTTAAAGCTCTTGTATCATTGTACTACCCATTCTTCAATGTTTTCTTTTTGCTGCAGGATTTTGGTGATAGTATTCCCGGACATGGTGGAATCACTGATAGAATGGATTGCCAGGTTAGTTTGAATGATTAGGGAGGCATGGTTACACCTAGTTTGACATGAAATTTATACTCTTTCTAAAATATGTTATCAAAGTGTTAAAAATTATGTTAACAAGTGTTGACACAATTTTAAAGATGAAAGATTATAAGTTAGACACTTTGTTGGAGATAGTGAGTGAAGCAGTGTGTATCTCAGTAAATATACAAACAATTATGACTATCCTTTTAAGTTTTTATTAATTTGGGAGAATGCTAAAAAAATAAAAGTTCCAAAATAAATTAGCGCAGTCTTTTTTTTTTAATTATTTAACAATATGTATACAAAGAACACTTATAAATATTACAAGTTTTTGGAAGTGGTATCGCTGCGTGACAATTCTGATGTGTAGTTGAAGATGGGAAACCAAAAACAGGAGACGGATAGTTAATAATAGTTTCGATCAAAGTGATAAACGTTTTGAGTCAAAAAATTTTTTTTTCTTTTTAAATAGAAAAAAGAAAGAAAAATGTGTCTTCAAAATCCTAATTTCTAGAGAATATGAATGAACATTAAGGATGAAGATGAAGTACACATCATAGCTACCAGGTGTCGAGTTGACTTCCACATTCGGTGTGATCCAAACTTTTTTCCTTGAAGCAAGTTTTTCATGAGATTCTTTTTATTTGAAAAACCAAGAGTAAGCATCCATTTTCATGCCTTCACATACACGATTTCTTACAAATTCTATGGTTTACCATGGCTTTGAGAGCACCTTAATGTTAAAATAATTCTATGCTCATGCCATATTATTTTGTCCCCATTCTTTTAGTAAGGATATGTTGTCCTTGTTATTGTTGATACAGGATATATTTTTGAATTCCTCTAGTCCTTTAGACTGACCATTCTTTTGCTTTGTCTGTCGTGATGGAAGGAAAGTTGGAACAATTATTCTTTTGGAAGTGGGAGAACCTCTCTGATTGTGTTTCAATAGGTTGATCAAGGACGAGGAAGTTCACTAATACACCCTTTTACGTGCTCAGAAACATTTTTAGTTTACCGAGGCAAAGAAATAATAGAAGTTGAATCTTGTCCCTCTCAGTTTGCAAAGATGTACAGTGGACTAGAATGAAAATTACCTTTGAGATTCTGTGTTTTCTTCTCCACCAACTACACTTCCCTGATTTAATTTTATATTTTGTTTTTTAAAGCCTTTTAAACATGTACCTGATCTCGATTTTGTGTAAGCTAAAGTACCTATTTTTACAATGGGTTTATAACGTAAATATTGCAAACTTTCAAGTTTCTTACACTTGTGTGCAGATGGTGATGGCCGTGTTTGCGTTTATCTACCACCAGTCATTTATCGTACCTCAAAGTGTATCAATCGAAGCTATTATGGACCAGGTAGATAGCACTAGACGAAAATTTACTGAATTGAACTTGTGAAGACGAGTTGATATTAACGTTATCTTTCGTGTAGATATTAATGAACCTTACATTTAAGGAGCAACGAGCTTTGTTCATGAAGCTCGAGCAGATCATCCAGGAGAGGCGGTTTGGTGAAACCTGAATCTCGAAAAACTGACCTTGTGTAATGTATGTAGCTCTCATTTTCGCATGTCATGTACATGTTCTGTTTTCTCTCCCTCATTTTATGCTAAACTTCTGCAAATGTTTAGTTGCAGACTTTACCACGCGATTTTTTGCACATTGTATAGTGTTGGCCCCCATTAGATTTCTGATATTTCTATTGATTAATGTACATGTTGAGATAATATGGGTTTTAGTTACTTATGCCCTTATCTTTTCTTAGGAGAGAAACGACAATGTAAAAATTGCTTGAATTTTATTGAAAAGTTTTCTACATAGTGGCTGTGGCAGTTCAGCCTACAATTATGATTTCTCAGCTTAACATAATCTTGTTTTCGACTTTTGTTTGCATCTTCCGTACTACAAAAATAACCTCGATATTCTTTTAATCTTTTACAATCTTCTTCCAACCCAACCCGTCTTGCCATCATCCTTGTACTGTCTGCAATGGAAGTGAGCGCCCATGTTGCAAATCCATGGAGTTGTTTTTTTCAGTAAACGGTGTTTACATTTCTTTATATTATTTGTACCGTTAACGGGTTTCTTCATCTATATGCTGCTACCCGGGGCTTGGGAGGTCATGAGACGAGATATCTTGAACAAGATAAGCTCGACTCCTCTTGACAAGACCATGTATTCTAATGTTTTTATCAACATCCTCATTAATGGGGAGATTTTGTACACAATGAGCTATCTTGTAACATGTTATTTTCCAACCTTAAAACGTGATTAGGATACTGAAAGAACACTGTTTATATTGTTCATTTATCTTCTCGGTTATAGATTGGTGGAATTCTTACGTTATGAGGTCGCACTAAAATAAATATGAATGTCTTCGAGTTGAGGTCACGTCGTGGATTCGTCGTGGATTATGTATAGAGATAAATTTGTTTCTATTTTGTAAGAGCGATACAATGTTAATAAATCATTGATTAGAGGGCATTTATTTTAAGAATAACTTTTTTTCTAATTGATTGGGGTAGTGAATGTGAGAAAATGTCAGAATGGTCCCATTGTGTCCATTATTAAAAAAAAAAATGTTTTCAATAGTATTTTTAGGAGAGAGATTGGTTAAAAAGTGAGAAATATTTTGAATTTACATGTATAATATTTTATTGTGTGAATCTGTAGTTGAAAATGATTCGACAGTAAAAAAAAAAGTTTTGAAACGGTAGTAAATAGGGGCCTAGCTGCACCCGATTCTCCATTTTTCACTGCATTTACCATTTTACCCTTTGTCACAATTAAAATTCTCACGTCCCATGTGGCCGTAAATTAATGGTTCTTGTTTGGTGTGGCAAATGCAATGAAAATACGGTACAAACAACAAATCACACATCGCCAGAAAAGTTAGTCCTGTTTGATAGAAATTTAAATTTAAATTTAAATCAAAATTAACAATTAATTTTTAACCACATATTTTATGAAATTTACAACTGTTCAACAACACGTTTCATCAACTAAAATTAAATTTTAATCTCCACCAAATAAGACTAATAAATTAGTCGATCACTCTAATTCTCAATTTCTTAATAATATATACATTAAGAAAAATATATTATCGAGCATGCTTACTGTTGGGTTTTGATACTTAATAAATTTGGGTGATGATGTAAAATCGATGTTGGATAAGTTTGTATCGACACCTTTTGGATGGCTCGACCCGAAA
>CAIGRP010089567.1:0-39603 GCA_903798385.1 Fraxinus cuspidata
AAAAAAAAAAAAAAAAAAGAGCGGGAAAATCAGTTTCCACCAAAATCCACAAAACCAAGGAAAATGTGAGCATGTGAGCCAAACCAAGAAAATGAATTTCATGGAAAAAGTATATCAAACAAGGAAAAAGTGAAAATTGAAATTTGTTTTCCATTTTTCATGAAAAATAATGGCCAATCAAATAGAGCCTTATTTTCTTTACTTGAAACAAAAAATCCCATGTTCGGAATAAAATAAAATTTCAATTTCCCAACAAACATATCCCATAAATTCAATTCCATTTAATCTTGCATTTTCCCACATTGTGCACCACACAAGAAAAGAGATATTCACCGCAGTTTGGCATTATTTTTGTTTTTATTTTTAATTTCTATAGAAGAGTTTTTGGAAAAAATTTATCTTAATTTTTGTTTGAAAACTAACTTTTAAAAAGTTTTCTATTCCAAAACTTTTAGAAAAAGTTACATCGAATTAACTTCCTTTAAAAATTCTCTTAACTAGATAAAACACTTTTACAAAATTAGTCAAACGAATTCAAAATCAACTTTTAAATCTCAAAAACACCTTTTAACTTTTCAAAAGTCATATCAAACAAGTCTCAATATATCGTATTAACTATAAGAAGTAAACTCTCTAATCATGCTATAGACCACGCAACCCAACATATTACATAGTTTAGTGTCAAGGTCATTGTGGAAAAACAACACCTTAATTTTATTTTGCCCATGTTTGGACTCCACTTTTCACAAAATAATGCATTTTGTAATAGTGTTACATAGTTTTGTGTCTCGGTCATTGTGAAAATAAATATATGAGAGAGTTTAATTAAAAGCTTGTTTGAGCCATATTTTTTGTCCAATAATGCATTTTGTAATAGTATTTTGATGGAGAATGTGTAGTTAAAAATAAAAAATAAAAAATTGAATTTGCGTATAATTTATTTTATTGAAGAATGTGATATTGAAAATAAGATATAGAAACATGAATAAGGGCTAAATTCTAGAGAAATGGATTCGAACCTTAGATTTGTAGGTAATTCCTCAACTTTACCATCTAACCTGGAAAGCAAATTTATTGACAGCTTCACAATTTTCAATACTTATTCGCTACAGTTTCAGTTTATTCAATTCATCGATCTAACCCCCATTTCCGGAGCCCAGACTTCGAACTCCAAATCCAAAAATGGGACTCTTGTGGATGATGTTTCAGTCGCTATTTATTTTTGCTTCGATTTTCGCATTTGGATTAGCGGCTGCAATAGTTTTCGAAACAATCAGAAGAAAATATAATCACACGTACGCTCTTTCGCCCCACAATAATTTGGGAACAATCCGGATTTATACTCAAAATCTTTCTATACACTTCTTAGTTTTGATGTTTTGAATTTTATATTTGCAGTCACGTTGAAGCTCCTCCAATTTTCGAGGATCCAAATTCATTGAAACCGGTATGCATAAAAAAAATTAATTGTATTTTTGCGCATTCTCAGCATTTTTTAGCATTTTATTACCTTGATTTTTATTTCTGGTTGGAAATTGAAGAATGAATATATACTCAAATAATGGGTTTCATGCAAATATTTTGAGGTGCTGGGGTTACTGGAGATAATGTATGGGGGATTTTGCGGGTTGAAGAAAGTTTACTCACTCCACTTTCTGAGTAATTTCAGCTCTGAAGTCCATTGGATACCTAATCAGTAAATATCTATGTTGATTTGGTAAATTACTGTGCTGAATGTCTCTCTTCAGGTTACTTGTCCTCAAATTCTTGATCCTGCTGAAAAGTACATATCATTGATTATTCCAGCGTACAATGAAGAACATAGGCTTCCAGGAGCACTTGATGAAACCTTGAAGTAAGTCAAAGGATTGATCTGTCAATGTGTCCACTTTCTATGCTCCATAATTACTTTCAATATCTGACATTCTCGTCTGCACCTACATTTTGATTTTTTATGTTAATTAATTAGTCCAATGTTAAGTACGAAGGCTCCCATACATGAGATGATGAAAGTTCAAGCAATTAAGGCAGAAACTACACAGACTATAAGGAAGACAAGCATGTGTTATGCTTATTTTAAAAATTTAAATTTCATTAGCCTTCAATGTTGTACCCCTGTCACAACGTAAACTCCCAACCAAGTAAATTTGGGACGTGAACTATCTAAACTTGCATATTTATAGATTCAGTAATTAAAAATGCCTGATTCACTGCCCTCTATTTGTCACTGCCTACCTCTATATATTGTGATCAGTCCTTAAAACGGATCCTTTGGTAAAGTGTGTAGCACATGTGGATCTTCTTGTACATAATTTAAAATTTAATAGCTTCCCTTAGTTTGCTGTATACCCCTTCTAAGAGAGTGTTTGATCTGGTTCTCTACAAATTTGACTAGAACCTTGTACAAGATTTATGTTTGAGCATGTGGGAGAAAGGACTCCTGGCTTCTTACAAATGGTTCTTGGCACAGATAGAGAGCACTAATATATGTGAAAATGCGTTTAGAAATATTCAGATTTACATATAGCTATGTATGATGCTTGTCAAAAATTCTTTTCCCTTACCATGATTAATAGAGATGCCAATAGCTGATGAGCATAATATTTTGCTATTCTGTCATTGTAGTTATCTTCAGCAACGTGCAGAAAAGGACAAGTCATTTTCGTATGAGGTATGGTGCATAAAATATTTTTCTTTACTTCTTCCATCGTATGGTTTGGTTCTAGCAATTGGAAAGTTCTATAATATGTTGCTTGTAAGTCTCAAGTGTTGTCCAAAATAGTATTTTTAGTTTATAAATAGCTTTTTTTGATCCATGTGGACCTAGATAGAGAGACGTGAGCAAGCCAAAGCTGCAGAGTGGGTGGAACGTACAATTTCTTCTCGAGTGTCTCTTTAGTACTTCTATTGTTTTGATGTGAATGTTTGACAAAGCAACTCTTTTAGCATAGGGTGTTTTATCAGGAAGAAGTCTCAATATTTGGGGGGTTTAGTTGTGTCTTGATGAATAAAAATGTCAATTTTGCAAAGATAGAATTAAAGCCAGTTTGAAACTTCTTATTATCTCCAATTGGTTAAGTGTTGAATAAGTGATGCAATGCTGGAGAATTGTTTTCGAATTAAAAGTTGATGATGTCAGCAAAGAGAGATAAAAAATTGATTTGATTATGTTAAAATATAGTGCAATTGCAATGATCTTTCAATCATGAAAATTGGCTAATGCTACCACTTAGAGTAAAAGGTTAGTTGGTTTTAGCTGTACGAGTTGTACGAGTTATATGACAGATTAATAAGGAAATCTTATTTGAGTAGATCGGCGTATATTTCTCACACAAAATTCTTGTTTAAGCAGAGAAGGTGTACATGTTGTATTTTGGTGGTTGTGTTGACGGTAAATTTGATGTGGCTTATGCATCTAATGTCAGATGTTACCAAGTAATGATGTAAACTGGTTTCTAATGATCTCGGCTGATTTCTATGCTGTGATTTGTGGGAATAAGCTCTTGTGAGCAAATATTGAGAATTAACACTGAAGTTACGAAGATTTGAACCTATAATTTGGTTTCAAGCATCATGAATTTATCAAGTTGTCTAAATCAATTTACAAGTTCGGCGTGTGTGTTTACTTGACTTTTGCTCTTTCTACATTATGGTAGGCCAGGTTTGTCTGCTATAATTTTTCTAAAATCCAAACCTCTGATTGAGAATGCCTACATTACATCTTTTGATAATTGTCAAACAGTTGCAGAACCCTACCATTTAAACCTTGATATGTCTTGTGTGTGTGTGTGATATGTTGTGGAGAGTCCAGTTTCCAGTGTCGAGATTTTTATCACTTTAAAGGTTCCAAAACGGTGAAGGCCCTTATACCTCCTGTCTCATTTGAACTTTGGAAAAGAAGTGCATCATATTCTTTTACATTAAGTAATTAAAAAGACACGTGGCTTTCTGGTTTCTCTATGTTCTTAATAAATAAATACTGGATTAGGTGGTGATTGTCGATGATGGAAGTGTTGATGGTACAAAACGAGTAGCATTTGACTTCGTGAAAAGATATACGATTGAAAATGTAAGAGTTATCCTTCTCGGAAGGAACCATGGCAAGGGAGAAGCAATAAGAAAAGTGAGTCTAATTTGAACAATTTGTTGATTCAGTTAAGGAGTTTTTCTACTGATGTTGTACCATGTACG
Source organism: Fraxinus cuspidata (assembly GCA_903798385.1). Classification (NCBI taxonomy): domain Eukaryota; kingdom Viridiplantae; phylum Streptophyta; class Magnoliopsida; order Lamiales; family Oleaceae; genus Fraxinus; species Fraxinus cuspidata. The sequence goes on from CAIGRP010089567.1 coordinate 4,192, forward strand.
TTCCGAATCTCCCATTTTATTACGATTGACTGAAGCTTTTTGCTTCTGCGAAAGCATTGTAAAACAGGGAATGCTTCACTCTCGTGGTGAACTACTTTTAATGCTTGATGCCGATGGAGCAACCAAAGTGAGTGATCTTGAAAAACTTGAAAATCAGGTTGGTACCCACTTTGATTATAAAATGTGTAAAGATGTCAAATTTTAAAATTAGGAGACTAAGAGCTCAGTTTTTCTAAAGTATATAATAATTTGCCCGTCAGATTCATGCAGTTGCTAAGAAGGAACTCAAGTTTGGAGACTCTGCAGCCAGTGATTCAACTTTAAGAATTTCAGACGTACCAATTGCTGCTTTCGGGTCTCGTGCTCATCTTGAGGAAAAGGCTCTAGCAACAGTTTGAGTCTTGATTCTATGCGTCACCTTTTGCATACATTACAATTGTTTCCTTTAAACTTATATTATTGCTTTGTATCTGCTAAAAAGTTCATATTTTGTTGCAGAGAAAGTGGTACCGGAATTTTTTAATGAAGGGTTTCCATGTGGTAGTTCTCTTGGCTGCTGGTTCCGGAATCCGTGACACACAGGTAGTTGCCCATTGACTTTTTCGTTGTGGAAGTTTCTTTTTGAGTGTGGGGATAGTTTTGAACCATGCCTAACATGTTATATGTTATCCTTTTAAATTTTGATAAATAAATGAAATTTGAAACAATATATTTAGTTTATTTTTATTCGAGTTTCTCTTTATTTTACAGTGTGGTTTTAAGATGTTCACTAGAGCTGCTGCCAGGAAGCTTTTCACGAACATCCGCTTGAAACGGTAAATGCTTCTTTTAGCAATCACCCAATGGTTAAATTAGTGCTTATAGGAGTTCCAAAATAGCATTACAAGGAAAATAGTTTGCTGTTTCTCGAAAGATTATAGTATCTATCTTAACATACCATTTTGAGATGAACTTATTTGGTCCTTGGCTGTGCTTTAACACTAAATTCATTTGCAATTCAAAAATTGGGAGATTATTGGAAAGACGATCCTCTCATAAAAAAAGACTCAAATTTGAGCGAATATCCACACACTGGTGGACCAAACATCAATTCAGAATGAGAATTGCGAAACACAACCCAGGAAAACCTCCACTGTGCCTCTCTCTCTCTCTCCCCTCTAGATTCTTCTCTTTAAATTTTCTGGTTTTCTCCCTTCAACCTAGAAAGAGCCATGCCTCGTCGTTAAGTACATCTTTGAAATGTACTTCAAGAGCATCTTCCGAAGAAATTGTTTTGAAATTATGAATTACTTCTTTTCACGCTTAAACCGATTTGCGTGCATGACATAATCTCATATAACCCCAGAACTTCAATCTCATTTTTTAGTGAAAAATATTTGAGTATTGTATGAATGATTATAGTCGATATTATAAGGATATTTTTTAGTAACTTAGCAATTTCTTTTCTATCATTACCATTTTCATCTTAACAGAAAAAATACAATGTTAGAATTGGTGTTACACGAGGTTATTAAATTGAGGCTCAGTTAGTTGCAGTCAACATTAGTTTGGTTTATCATACATCAGTTAAACAAAATCAGTTTAGTTAACTATGGTCCTTTCATTTTCTTCAGTTATGCATTTGTGGTTCCATTCTAAGCGTAACTTCTCTTTCCCTCTGTTTCCCCCTGATTCTTCATTTATCTTTGTTGGTTTGGGGTGACTTGAAATAACAAATTATCAGCTTCTCCAAAGACAGAGCTTTTAGCAGCCTCCCTCCACCAGCGATTAGGACTGCTGCCAGTGGTGGGATGTGGAGGTAGTGGCAGCAGCTGCAGCCCTCTTCTGGCCCGCCCTTCTGTAAACTCTTGCAGCTCAACTGCTAAAGGCTTAAATGCAGTGATTCCTGAGGTGCAGAAGGAAGGAGGTAGTCATGATTTAGGCCGATATATGGGAAACCTGAGTGAATAAATTTATGCTGGGAGGATCTGAGTGAAGAGCTGGAAGACGGCCAACCAGTTAAACAGTGTTCTCCAAACCTGTATTGTCCGTGGCGCATAAACTTCAGCTCCAACATCCTGAATATATTATATTATGCTAATGCTAGTTATTTTTGGAATCTGTATCTCTACTTCTGCCAGGGAATTAACGAGCCCAACACAATACTGTCGTTTTTGTTTCTCTCTCTAGAGAAAGAGATGGCAAAAAAGTGGTCATAATGAAATCTGTGCCTGATGATGTCTAGAGAGAGAAAATGAATGGGAGAGAGAGTGTATGGTGCGTGTTAAGAATGAGAGTGGGGGAGAGAACTGGCGGGCAGTACTTAATTACTGTTAATACATGGTCTTTATATTTTAGCTTTTTCCCCTCTTTCCTAATACTGTTATTAAAATTTTCAAAAATAAGAGAATATGATTTATTCATATTTCATGGCCAATACTCTCGTTGAAGTACTAGTTAAGTCATGATTTTCCTTTAGCCATGAATCTTTTTTAACATAAACATAGAATACATACAATTGAAAGTGATTGGTATAAAATATGAATAGAGAGACTTCATTGTTGAATTTTGTGGTACTACGTCAAAGATATGATATATATCATTTGTGCATGGTAAATATGTTGTCAGCTATTGTGATTAGTGAATGAATAGTTTCCTAATAAGAAGACACCACAATTATCATGATCTATGTGAGAAAACTAATGTATTACAGGCAGCAAATATGGTCAAGATATCTAAGCTAGGAGACAGCAAATTATTCCTGTGATTACTTTGAGCACACAATTTAAATACCATTACTTTAGTTCAATGGTCCTTTCAGTTTCTCCATTTGGGCATTTATAGTTTCTTTGTTCTACTTCACTGCTTCTTTCCTTTCATTTTCCACTTTCCTAGAATATCCCCTTTTCTTTGTGGGTTGGGATGCAGGAAATAATCTGGTTTATATCTTGTAGAACTTACCGAGCTTGTAATTTTGCAGGTGGTGTTTTGATGTTGAGGTGGTATACTTGTGCAAATGGTTCCGCATACCTATGATCGAGATTTCTGTGAATTGGACTGAAATTCCCGGATCGAAAGTTAATTTATTAAGCATTCCCAATATGTTGTGGGAGATGGCTCTGATGTCTTTAGGTTATAGGAGTGGAATATGGAAAATTTATAACTGAAGTTGTTATTTTTGGGTGAGCACGGAAAAAGACAGCAATTAACGTTCAAAGTAGGCTGATACAGGAGTTTTAATGTTCAACACCTTTCAGCCATGGAAGCTGTAAGGAACTTATTTGTAACAGCGACACATGATCGTGTTTTGGACTACTCGTATGAAAATCCTTTAGTTTTTTCTGTATTGTTCTAATTAAACATTGGAAAAGTGAACTTTCATGTTTTTAGTAGAAATTATGAACTTTGGTTGATCATAGCATTATTATACTCTATTCACCACTTTGAGCTTGTATCAAATCCAGAAATAGGGTTCGTCGACTATCTTTTTGATATATACCGAAGTCATTCTCCGGATTTAATACGTACCATGGAGCAGCACTGTATGGTCTCGAGTATATAACGTTGGAGAGATTAGATACTTGAGTTTGGAAAAAAATGAATTTTTAGGGAATTGGAGTCAAAAGAATTTAGTTTTGGTAGAAATATATTTTGAATGGCGCCAAAACTCGCAATATTGTTTCTAACCTTAAATCATTCTGCTGCCTAACATGACCATCTATGAAATGGACTGGTAAAGTTGGTAAATAGGCACATAAGACAATTGTTAGTGCTATTGATTGCAATTTAAACGATGGATTCAAACATTCACAGTTTTAGGTTGGTTAAACTTGACTTGAAATAATAAACAAGTCTTTAAAATTTTGAACTTGACGTCATATGTTGATAAGGTTTAGAAAAAAAAAAAAACTGAATTTTAGTAACCGAAGAAGTATGGTGTTTTCCATAAACAAATTCAGCTCCTGGTAGAAATTAAAATTTTAATTTTAATTTAAATCAAATCAACAATTAATTTTAACGATATATTTTATGGAATTCACAACTTTTCAACTACACATTTCATCAATTTTAATATACTAAAAATTTGATTTTAATTCTCACCAAACAGGGGCTCAGAAGTAAAGGACATGAATGACATGCTTGATATGTTATATAAACACGATTAAGAAATAGAGACGGAAATAGAAAAACTCATTGAGAGAGATTGTGATCACCGGATTGAACAAAAATAATAAGTTCACCTATGGGGTTGAACGGAACCAAACATGCCATTATATTTATACTCTAACCAAAACAGGAAAAAGATATAAATCCTAAGCAAAATTCAAAAAAGAAAATATTATCTTTCTGTTACAACTCTTATCAAATCTTGAATATTATTTAGTCATTTACTTGGGGACAAAATATTCTGAAATTCATCATATAATCTTCAAATTACAATCGAAATCCCACTTTTTAGATATGTTAATGGAGTAGTTATAGTTCCAGTCGTCATGTGGACTATTTCTTCCTATACAATCTCACATTTACGTATATAAAATCTATACAATACTTCATTCAGTTCAACAAAAAAAAAAAAAAAATGGGATCTTTGATGCACGAATTCAAGAGGCAAGCTTCCTTCTTCTTGAAACAGAAAATCAATACTGCAAGATTGGTTCTCACAGATGTTACTCCCATCCAAATGTAAGTTCTCGTTCCATCACTTCAATTTTTATTCCTATGTAAAGATTCGTCTGAAAAATCTATTGCAAAATCTTGGATTTCGAATTTAGTGTAAGCGAGTCGTGGAATCTTGTGATTTCTGATGCAGATTGACAGAGGAAATAACAAATGGAGATTCAATGGCTGCAAACACAAGCGCCATGAGATTAATATCACGTGCAGCCTTTGAAGTGGATGATTATGAGAGAATTGTGCATATTCTGCATCAAAGGTTCCTTAAATTTCTTGTACACAGTTAAATTCAGTTTTCATGGAACAAATAGTTGATTCATTATCTTTTTTAAGGTTGTCCAAGTTTGATACATGGAACTGGAGAGCCTCTTACAAGGCTCTAATTTTATTGGAACACCTTCTCACTCATGGACCACAAAGGCTGGCTGATGAGTTTGAAAGTGATGAAGATATTATTAGAGAGATGGCAAATTTTCGATACGTGGATGAGAAAGGGTTAGTCCTTGTTCTTCGTCTTCTTCTATTTTTTACGTGTTTCATAAGTACTACCTGCGAAGAAATTTTAATTCATTATTGAGAATCATGTCGTCTTAAAACAATTAGAGATTTGATGAAGATTATTTACTTATTTTATACTGAAGTTATATCCCTTCACGTGTATACTGAATTCATTTTTTCATCGAAGGCTTGACACTTGAAAGTTCCATCTATGAGACTTGAAATAAAGATTTTTGTATCACGCAACTCGGGGTATTCAAAGGATTGAGTCATGGAATTGTCATAAACTGGCGGAGTTGAGACTTGAACTCAAAGCCTTCAACCAATCTTGTACCATATTGAATCGTCTCATCTTAAGTGTCGTGCTTTTAAAGAAGAGATGCATTTATTTATTTATATTCGTATCTTCAACATATTGGTCTCGACATATATATGCAGGTTCAACTGGGGATTGAGTGTACAGAAGAAATCTGAAAGAATTCTGAACCTTCTTGAAGATAGACCATATCTCAAAGAAGAGAGAGCCAAAGCAAGAAAATTAACATTTGGAATCAAAGGTTTTGGAAGTTTCAGCAACTGGCCTGAAGAAGGGGGCCTAAAAGAAGCCACTTTTGAAAATTATTTGAGATCAAATTCTCTCTTCAATGGCCATTATGAAGAGGGATTGGCATCAAATGAACACACCAATTTATTATCCATGGAAAGGGCTGCTAAAAATACAGATACAATGCTTGAATATCTGGTAGAAGAGGACCATCCATTCTGGGAGAAAGAGCACCAGACTCAAGTCTCCCTACTTTCATCAGTATAATGAAATGTCATGGACCGATCGATCAGGCCTCTTCACGTTGTTCTGTTCTCACCATGAGAAATATGTTCGGAAGAGGTATGACCGGTGGCGGTGACTAGCGGAAATTAGTTATTGGAACTTGTCCAATACAAGGGTGTGGATACTTATGATTCTTCGGTTTTTTTGAGGTTTGGTGAGTGAATTTAGATCTCTTGTACTCCTCGTACAATCGAATAGACAATAGTTTGTTAGTGTTAATTTCACGGATTGCAATCCATACATAGCCTCCTCTCTGTTTTATACAGTTTATAATGTGTGGAAGGCCTGATATGTTTCTTCATTCACAATTTTATTGATAGACGGTGGTAAATCTTGATCTCGTGATTTTCGAAACTTGAGCTTTTAGATAAAATTGTTATATAAACATCATATGATACTTAAAGTCAGAAGATCCAAACAAGGAATCACGTAAAAAAGATTCTACAATATGATGAGCTTACGAGATGGTCTATCTTACATCTAAAAGGGTAAATCGACCATATGCTCGACTAGGAATATCACGGATGAATCGACCATATACAAGTCTCCTTCCATGACATGGCCATGAGACATGTCCAATGGATTGATCAAACAGGTAGTTACATAACTCCAAGGAATTTAAGTAGTTATCTTATCCTTAAATACTTGGGACAGATGGGAAGGTGGGAGATACCAAATCCCTGAAGAACAACATAGTAAAAGCAGTTATGAGTTCTATATAAGCTTTATAAACAAGACATGACAACTCCACACCACCATTAATATCATTCAATCATCACAAAAAAGATAGGCTTTATTGATTGGAATATCCTTTTTAGGAGTCAATTTCTCTATTTTTAAATGTATTAAATCTAGTTTTTTAACTTCAAAACTAATGACATTTAAATATAAATAATTTTACGGGTAAGTTACAAAAAATACATCATTTGTTTTGCGGCGTATTTACACTTCACATACCGTGTTTTTAAACCGTGTTTTTAAATTTACACTTCACATATTACATTTTAAAATACGGTAAAGGAAAAAAAATTGCGAAAAAAGTTACAAATTTGTCATTAAAAATAGTCACATAGACCAAAATATCCATAATTAAAAATATCAAATCGCTCCTTTTGCATTACACTATGTAATACTTCACACACACATTTGTAATAATTTTTTTCATTCAATTACTACATTTTCATCTAAAAAAATAATATTTTTCTTTCTTATTCATCTATGTTTGCATAAGTTAACATTTAGTTGAGACCTTTTACATTCTATACATAATTTTTTTTTTTTGCATTTTTACAAAAATTAGATAATTTTATTAGTTTTGTTTATATATACTCTTCTATTCGCACTAGATGTCAATAAAATTATGCATTATTTTTAACAATTTCATAAGTTGAAAAATTTTTCCAACTTAAATGAATAAGAATTTGATTTTAACTACAAAATAACAACCAATATAAAAAATTACTTTATTTGATTCTTTTTATTTTTATTTTTATTCATTGGATAAATTTTGTTAATCAGAATATAGTAATTAAGAAATTTTTTTTGTTTATATAATGTTGGAAGAGAGAAATGAAGTATTTCTAAATTTTTCAATAATTTGAACCCGTTCGATAGAGATTTTTTTAGAGTAGATTTTATAAAACGTATTTTTTTTAAAAGAATTGTGTGGTTAAAAATTAAGGAAAATCTAAGGGTTTATATGTAAAATTATATTATTGGAAGAATCTGATAGTGAAAAATGAGGTTAGGAAAAAAAAAAAAACGAGTTTTAGAAAATATGTACCAAAACATGTGCAAATTAACTTACAAAATTAATTTTTGTTATTTTGATATTTTAGGAAAAGAAGATAAGTGATATAATACAAAAAATTAATGGAAAATCAATGATTAGAACTATACAAAAAGTAATATACAGCAATGTGTAGGGTGTAATTTATTATTTCAAATAAAGTTTATTTTTATAATTGTTTAAGCAAAATGTGTTTTTTTTTTACCATCATGCAAAAATGTAGTTTTAAAAATATATATTTATAAAAGTAATCATCCTCTATTTATACAATGCATTTTGTTAATTTCCCTTATTTTACTTGTCAATGCATACCATCTAATTTTTTTAATTGAAAATACAAACTACTTATAGGAACGATTAGCATTCTCTTATATTAAGCTCATGTTTAATCTCAATTTTTTAAAACTTATTTACTTTCAAACTCATTTTTCAATCACATATTTTATACTATTCACAACTTTTATCAACTTTTTAACCCCACGTTTCATCAAATTTTACTAAAGTTTGCTATAAATATAATTTTTAGCCAAACCAAACAGGGACTAAATGTCTATAATATATTTACTGCCTATAAATACATATATTTTTTTCTGCATAGATCACTATAATTATGATTTCTTCTCTTTAAGGAATTATCCAATTGATTCAGAACTATTATTTTAAATGATAAAAGTTATCTATTTATACCTATATCTAGTTAAGCTCTTGTGCATATATAATTTGCTCGAGCTTTTAGAAGTAGAATTATTCTTTGGTAATGTTGCAAATAATCCCAGCTGAAGAAAAAAGAATGACTTAATTAGCACTTCAAGAAGAGTCTTGGCATGCAATTCAATTGCATAGAACTTATTTGTATGGTTAGTTTTCAATCTGAAAAGTATTATATTTCTGCATTTTCTATTGGTGGATAGATGAGATAGAGAGAAAGAGAGAATGAATTACTTGGAAAATAAAAACTACACATCCTTAAAGAAAATTTTTCTTGTTTTCGAGGAAAATATGGTCACTTGACCAAAAATTGGAAAATATTTTTCATGAAAAATTATTAATTAAACACCCGAAAAGTAGGAATTTAGTTGAAAAATGACATTTTTCATAAAAAAATAAAATAAAATAAAATCAATCACACACACTCTAAGGGTGCATTTGATTGCGAGCATGAAATTTGAATGGAAAGAAAAATAAATTATAGGCAATTGAATTACTTAAAACTTATTTGAATGAAAATTATTAATTAACTATGTTTGATTGATTTAGTTTCAATCCAAAAAAAATTATACTTGTCCATTTTTTATTGATGAATAGACTAGAACTTATTTGAATGAAAATTATTAATTAAATATGTTTGTTTTAGTTTCAATCTAAAATATATTATACTTGTCCATTTTTTATTGGTGAATAGATGAGAAAGAGGGGATACATAAGATAAAGCGAATTATCTGGAAAATAAAAACTACGTCTCCTTAAAGAAAATATTTTCTATGTTTTCAAGAAAAATATGGTCACGTGACCAAAAGTAGAAAAATAATTTTCGTGAAAAAATCGTTTACCAAACAACACAAAAGTAAAAAATTATGTGAAAAAATGAATTTTTATATGAAAATTTTTGATAATCAAACGTATTAACAGGATTAAAAAAGTGGAAAAGAAAAGGCTAAAAATAAAAAAGCAAAAGTCCACACACAAAAACATAAAAAAGACCAACTGTATTAACAGCAATAAAGTACTGTCCGCCTATTATCTCTCTTCCACTCTCACTTTTTACACGTGCCAAGTACTCTCTCCCCCATTCATTTCCTCTCGATGCAGCCACAGCCTCCATCTTGACCACTCTTCCGTGACTCCGTCGTCTGTTTCTCTCTCTATATCTGTCTCTCACACACAGCAAAAAACCAAAAAACAATCCGGGATTGTATTGAATTGTGCTCGTTATTCCCTGGCAGACGTAGAGATACAGATTCCGACAATTACTAGTATTATATATTTATGATGGAAGAGCTGGCGGCGCCTGAAGCTTACGCGCCACGGACAATACAGGTTTGGAGAACACTGTTGAACTGGTTGGCCTTTTTCTTTCAGATCTTCACTCAGATCCTCCGGGGAACGCCTTCCTTCACTCAGGTCCTCTCGTATGTCGGCCTGCGTCACGGCTCCTTCCTTTCTTCTGCTCCTCACGCTACGTCGCATTTTAAACCTCTGCCGGTAGTTGAGCTGTCGGAGTTCGGAGAAGAGCCGGAAGAGGCCCCTCCGCCACCTACTTATCCACCCCTGGCCGCCGCTGTTCCAATTGCCGGTGGAGGGAAGCTGCTGGATGCTTCGTCTGTGGAGAAGCTAACGGTATTTTCTTTTAGTTTGAGTTTTGAATTTAAATTGGTCTGAATTTGATAGCAATAAGATTAAAGGAAAATAAATGGAAAATTTGAGTTAGTTATTGTCATAACTGTGACTAAGAAACGATCAATCTCACATTTTTTTATAGATTGTGATCTATTAGTATAATCACAGGATTCTGAAATCCCTAAATCTCACGTTCCTAGAAGCTTGTGGTGGTAGAAACGCAAGCCAACTTGAGAGTTTGGAATGGAATTATTTGGTATCTAGAATTCATGGAATCGAGAATAGAATAGCCCTATTAAGAAGCTGGCTTTTGGTTCTAGGTGTCAAACTAAAGGTTGCGATAAACAAAACCACCAAGGAAATTTGCCACTTCAAAAAATCCAACACAAGAACTAAGGCCTCTGCTGCCAATACTAAATTGTCCTGAGGACAAAGTTGGTTGCAAGTTTGGACTTAGTGAAGAAGGTGGTGTTTATAATTAATAAAGCTTTAAGAAAGAGGTGTGAATGACTTTGAGAAGTTAGCGCCTAAGGTTGAGAAGCCTGTGACTCAGAGTGTGAAGTCTAATAGTAAAAGAACAAGAACAAGAACCGATGGATAAATGTACCCAAATTCCTATACTGCCAATATGCTGGAGAAAGAGAACAGGCACAGGCAAAGCCCAAGAGAAAAACAGGACCAAAACTGGCACAAAGTGAGGATGGCAAATACGATGCCAAGAAGCAAGAAAATATAGCTGATGAGAGAACCGAGGCAAACCACTTGACCAAGCAACAAGAATTATGGTGGTGATGGTGGTCCAGTAGTGAGCAATGCATTGGGAGAGAAGGGAATACCATCCACCGACAGATAAAAAAGCATAAATAAAGCATAAATTCATTTAATTAAAATTGAAATATTTAAAGAAACTGAAGATAAAAAATTCAGCTGGGTGAGCAGTACTAGGTGGCTTGCCATTGAATGGAAGTGAAGACAAGCTCAATCCAAAGGTCGATTGAAGATGCTCTGTCACCATATTAGATGAAGAAAGATAGGAAACTTGTCTTGTTTTGTTTTGTATTTTTCTATTCCTTAATGACAAATATTTATACTTGAGAAAGAAATCTATATAGAAAATTCAACTGATATTTCATGGTATTATGTTTTGGAGATCACTTATTTTATAGAATTGCTTACAATTGCTACAAACAAAGGGTTATTAAACGCCCATATCTAATGATGGGAAGTATTAAGTGTATGATTGACTTTATGACGTGCTTGAGTTGACTTTTAGCCTTGTGATTCAACTTATAAACTAACGATGTAGATCATAACTTCTGTGATACAAAAAGTAACATGGCATGTTTTTGGAAACTTTACATGCCATTTAATTGCGGATGATCCGTTGATTTTTGTTTCTCTTTTAGTTGACCAGATGGTTGAAGAAAAAATGCGATGTATATGAAGTGGCTGGAGACCTAAGTAAATGGAAACATAAAGAAACATTTTTATACAATTATTCACGTATATTTAGGAGAAGTCCTTGATGAAATCAATCAAGTGCAAGAATGGTATCTTCTTTTTCTACAGGCGGGGGGTGGGGTGGGATTTGATCAAGGATAAGAGTTAACTGTCAAATAAAACAGGGAAAGGTAGAACAGGTGATGGATTACTAAATCTAGAGTGAGTCGTGATTTAGACTTAATAGACTTTCGTCCTGATTTAAGTTAAAAACTAAATAAATTCTACATAACAGTCAGAAAAATATTTATCTTCATTATTATTATTAGGCTGATGAAAATTTTCTGTCTAAAGATGCTTACAAATTGAATTTCTTTTCCTGTCTCACCCATTTTACTGGGTGCAGGTGGTTCTTGACTTGGACGAAACTCTGGTCTGTGCATATGAGACGTCAAGTCTGCCTGCGACGATACGTACTCAGGCTACTGAAGCTGGTTTAAAATGGTTTGAACTAGAATGTGTTTCGTCTGATAAGGTTTGTTACATATCTTTTCAACATTAAGGACAAAGCAGAAAAGTCTACGGTCTTTCTTAACATTTGATATCCCTTTCACCTTTTCTTCATGGGGCTTCAAGGAATTTGAAGGACAACCTAAGATCAACTATGTGACGGTGTTTGAACGTCCTGGATTGAACGAATTTCTAAAACAACTAAGTGAATTTGCAGATCTTGTGTTATTTACTGCTGGACTTGAAGGTTTCTTGACACTCCACAACTTTTTAATTTCTTCTCTCCTATTGTTATACCATGTTCTTTAAGATTTTATTTATTTTACAATCAATTTCTGTTTTTATACTCTTGCAGGCTATGCTAGACCACTTGTTGACAGAATAGATGCTGAAAATCGATTCAGTCGTAGACTGTATCGGCCTTCGACGATTAGCACGTAAGTGTAGAAGCTTCTGTACTGTGGTCTATTTGTGTGTAGAATCGTGCCATTTTGCATGTTCCTTATGCCTTAATATCTTCGATGCATGAAGCTTGTCCTATATTCTTTGCTTTTGTATCCATAAATCAATAACAAGATATCTTTATATATTTGTAAGATGTATGTATGTTTGACAAAAAGTGACAGAAAAAGAAAGAGAGAAATATAAGTAAAATAGTCACGAGATGCACCAAAGCATCTACTATTTATTATGCTGGTATATATGTCTTATGGGGTTATAATAGCATCAAAGACATGGACGACATGTTTACTTTTGCATTTATAACCCTTTCACCATTGTTGAAATAATATGAGAGTGATTGAGATTGCTTATAAGCATTTTAAGGGGTTAATTTCCGTGCATATAAGCAGAACATGTTTGACATTGCTTATAAGCTATAGGAAGTTCTTTTTGACAAATTAGTTTAGACTTGCGAAAATATTTATGAGCCTTCTGTTTCATGTTTCTTCCAGTGCCAAAAGGCAGTTGGAAAGTACTAATCAAACATTATTTTTTAAAAGCTTTTGCTAATTTTGTATCTTCTCTTCTAATTATAGATTTTTGAACTGAGTGTGTATCCTTTTTGTACTCTGTTTATTGACATTACTATTAGACAATTTTCTTTCTGTAGTTTTCAAAGGTAGGCGTTAGGTTTGGACTCCTACATGTTTAGCAATAAAACTCAAATAAACATATGATTGGTTCGTGCTTCTTCCCTTTGTCTTTTTTTTTTTTCATTTTTTTCCCTCTGTTAGAAGTTAGATTCCAAACTTTTAAGTCGTTGGATACGATGGATCTATTTTGAATAATATCACGTTGTCTTGATTGGCTTTTGGTAGAAGCCTTCAATTCCCGTTTTCCCCTTAAAATGGTTTCCCATAAATAGGGCAGTCCATTTGAGTTTAAGAAAGGGGACGCTTGAATAAATTACACTGTTAGCAGATTATGTGAATTTGTTGCATGTGGCATTTCAAGATCACATGAATTTCTTAGTCTATTGTAGTGTTATCAGAGTTTTCTGATAGCTACTATTTTCAATTTTGAAAGTGGAAGTTGGATTCCTATTAGAATTTTGGATCCTTGAAGACTAAGTTTTAATCCAATTTCCATTTTTATTCACAATCAATTAACTTTCGTGATTATTTTCCTCTTTCTGATTGAAAGGTGCATTTTGACGCTGCACTATTCCTGTGTATTCTAGGAATGATTCCATGAAAATCATTTTCTTCCTCATCTTTATTTCATATTTTCGGCTGGTAAAAATCTCTGAACGTCATTAATCTGATTGGAATTTCGCAATGCACAACATTCCAATAACCACATTAAGGCCATTACATTGTTTACTTTTCTTTAGATTTTCTGTAGAATTCTAACCCAGTAACCTCCCCTGAATTTGTCGTACTTGAAGGAAGGACCACGCCTTGAATATGTATTCATGCAATTTATACTACTCCCTCCATTTCAAAATTGAATGTCTCCATTTATGTTTTCTCCTTTTCAAAATAATGGCTACTTACCCAAAATGGAAATATTTTTTTTACCACTCAATCAGCATAATGTTCCTCCTATTTTTATTTAGTTACTCGATGGGATTCACCATTAAGTTGCCTTTGTTGAAAGGTTCAATGAAATTAAGTCTCAGTGTCGCTACATCCATGTTAGTTTTGTTATATATGTCGCTCTTTTGACCTACTCTACTCGAATTGCACCACTCTTGGGAGCGATGAAATTAAGTCTCAGTGTCACTACATCCATGTTAGTTTTGTTACACGTGTCGCTCTTTTGACCTACTCTACTCGAATTGCACCACTCTTGGGAGTAATAAATTGAGGAAAAAAAAAAAAATGAGTCAAAGCTTCAGTTGAAAAACCAATCTAAGTAAAAAACCTAGTGGTTCAATTTGAAAGTGAAGGAATAATATTTTCAGCAGAATACTGAAGGGCCTTAAGGGATGACAATGCTTTGTTCATGCACACGTGAGAAATTGTATTAAATAGTTCGCGTATATAGCGTTTAACTCCCAAATTCTCTATCGTTCTTTAAAACAATTTTAATATATCGAAATAAGTTGTGTTCCCAATAAATTGAAGGTCGATTATGTGAATCCTTTTTTGTCAGCTTGTTTGATCCATGTTGTCTTTCAATTAAGTCTATGCAACACATGCTACAACTATACAATAATTATGTTTTGAAGTGTGCTCAATTTAGCTGAATTCCATGGTTCCCTCTCAGCTTCTATTTGGTTTGGTATTTCTAATACATGTGGCACAAACAAAGTTGAATTTTATTGCTGCTTCATATTATCTAATAGAGTTTATGACAAGATTCAAAAATATCACATGTTGGATGTATGCCTCTTGACCATTCCTATGTGAAATATTTGTTACGCGCGTTTTTATGTATTTATGTATGCATGTAAATGTGCATATTGAATAAATTTTACTAGCATAGATGATTATCAGAGTTTGCCCTCCTTTTTGTTTGTTCTAACTACGAGGTTCCGTGGCCTCCCGAAGACCATACCTACTTCTTTTAGGGTACATGAATTGGTTACTATTGTACCTAAGTACTGTCTACACCTCCAACATCCCAAATAGGCTGGTTACTCCCAATCCTTTTTCGCCATTCCCTTTTGTTTATTGCTAGATATGCTCGATGATCTAAAGCAACAAGATCATTAGCATCTATCCTTCTATCATTGCGTTTTACCAAGATTGCAGCACTATTATGAACATGAACCTCTTTATGTCTACACAACATATCTCAACCACCCAAGTTGTCCTTGTGTGATGCTTTCACAATCGGCGGTTAAGGTTAATGCCGACTACACCTCGGCAAATAATTTTATGATCGATCCTTGAATACGGGATTTTGAAACATTTTTGGTAGGTGGAAGCAACTGCACCGACCTTGTGCAGCCAGGGCCTTCCCAACAAAAGATTGAAAGAATGAAATATCGTTTTCTTTTCAATGTCCATGCATACACGAGCATTTAGCCCATGTTTGGCTAATGTTTATAAATTGTTTATAAACGGTCAAATAACTTTTTATCCACACTAAAATTTAGTGAGAATCACAATTACTGTCAACTTATCCCCCACTCATTTCTATCTATTTATAAATTAAACCGTTTGTACAAACTTCCCAAACAAGCTTTTAGACATGTATACATACACATAATTATGTTTTACTGTGATAACCTCACTTGTTTGCATAGACAACAGAAAATATCGTGAACATGTGAAGGATCTATCGTGCTTATCGAAGGATTTATGCCGAATTGTCATTGTTGATAACAACCCATTTAGTTTCTTGTTGCAACCCTTGAATGGAATTCCATGCGTTCCATTTTCTGCTGGACAACCACATGATGATCAGGTCCCTTGTTTGACTCATCCAAGATATTTTGTTCTTCCTCACAACTCCCCCTCCTACTCTTATGACTAACTGTTATCACTACGTGCTGAACAGCTTTTGGAAGTTATTCTTCCACTTCTCAAGCACCTCTCTCTGCAGAAAGACGTACGGCCAGTTCTGTATGAAAGATTTTATATGCCTGAATGGTTTCAAAAGCATGGCCTCCCTGCTTCAGAAAAGACAAACATAGGTTAAAATCGAACTGAGTGGAGGATATTATTCTTTTCACAAGGCAGTGTGTCCTAGCCAGATCTCCCAATTTTTTGTATAGAATCATTCTGTGCTCAGGAGCAGCCACTAATGAAACTCAGAAATGTTCAAATTCTTGTCAGATAAGTTTCTCTATTGCACTATCAGACATTTGCACAGGATTGTGATAATTAAGATTCTTGTGTAACATTGTTTATAGGATTGAATTTTATGTATTTTCTTAATGTTGTACGCAGTCAATGCCAATAAATTATTTGCAGCTAAACAGAATTCTGAGTTGTCACTTGAAAGAGAATGATGTATATTAGAATGCAGTATTTCTGTATATATATATATGATCAAATTGTTGGGTTGTGTGTTTAGGAATGCTTTTTTGGTAAATAAATTAGGGAAAAATTGCGTCATTGGTCCCCAACCTATGACCCTTGACACTTGTAGCTATTTGTGTTATTACGTCAAAAGTTTGACATCTTGTCATTGGATTGTTTTAAATTACATCCAATCATTTCCTATCACCAATACATTTGTGAACTAGGATGTCAATATTTTTTGGTAGAGTAGCTTAATTTGTAGTTTTAATGCTTATCTATCTGTTCTCTTTGTGTTTCAATTTTGCGTTTTGAGTTTTGAATTCATTTTGAGTTTTGTATTTTGAGTGTCCATTTTGAAATTGTTGAAAATGTGTTCTCTTTGACATTTTGAAAAATTGTTTTGAAAACACCAAAAACAAGTTTTGAAAATTTTGACTTGATTATAACTGAAAACACTCAAAACGACAAATTTGTCGTTTTGTGTTTTCTTTATAAATTTTTAACTTGTTTTCAAAAATGCATTTTCGAAAATGGAAAAAAGAACGCGTTTTCGCTGTTTTGGAAAATCGAAAACAGAAAACGGCTTGNAAAATGTATTTTCGAAAATGGAAAAAAGAACGCGTTTTCGCTGTTTTGGAAAATCGAAAACAGAAAACGGCTTGAAAATGATAAAGAGAACGGGCCCTTAGCTTTTCTTTTTTCCTTTGCTTTTTTATTACATTCAGAATAGCAGCTTGATCCCCAACCCATTATTTTTACGGCACTATCTCTAACCTTTTAGCTTTGTAAGCAAATTGACTTGATCAAAGTGAAGACAGACGAGTTGGTCCAAACATTCGTTCATTTTGACACTAAACCTCCATTTTTCTTTTTATTCTGATTTCCTCACTTTTTTCAATTTGTTATCTTTTCTTTCCACCTTCAACCACCATGAAACTTGCAAGGAAAGAAAATAAGTTCTAGATAATTGCATTTTTTAGAGTTTATTTGCATGAAAATTGTCAATTAAATGTATTTGATTAGCTTAATTTTGAACCTAAAAAATGTTATAATTTTTCATCTTTTATTGGTGGATAGATGATAAATGAGAGCATAAAATTAAGTCTTTGAAAAGTGTGAATTGCATAGAAAATGTTTTACCTACTTCTCAAATAAGATATTTTCTTTTTGAAGAAAAACATGGTCACGGACTTTTGGAAAATATTTTAAATGGAAAAATAATGACAATCAAACACTTCAAGAAAGTAAGAACTTCAACGAAAAAATGACATTTTCCATAAAAAATAAAGTTAAGCAAACGCTTGGATTTATTAATTTCAAGACAATTTGGTAATTATGTATACTCAATTTAAGATCGTTTACATAAAATTTTCCACCATTTTCATTTCTTTTATTGCTAGATCAACTAAAAGATTCAAAATAACTCGATTCTAAACACTCAAGACAGACTATAATAGCTTGTACAAATATGTATTAAAATTACTTTTTGCTTGTAGTTTATACGAAATTTCTCACAATCTGAACAAAACCAACGGGCCAACTTCACCCAATAATCTCGTCCATTATCAGCAGAGCAAGCAACTAATTTGCATTCCCACCTTAAGAAATTGTGTCCCACTAGACAAGGTCCAAATTTGAGTATTTGACAATCATGCCATAATATTAATGTGTACAAATTTAGACTACTTAATTTATCCTTTAAAAAAATAAAAAATGAAATGCAAATTAGAATTGATATTAATGTCCCAAGAAAAGGGTTTACATGTTCACGAAACGAACAACTGGAAGAAGGTTTAGCTTATGAACCAATTTCCTAATAATGATACAAAGATTTCAAATTATACATCTAACTCGTGAATCAGAAAATACACTAACCTTCTTTACTGGTGAATAATCTTCAAACCAGAAGTTCAGAATACAAGTTAATGGTTAATGCATGTATATTATGGTGGCATGGACAATCATCTCCTGCTACGTATGCTAGCAGGAGATCGGGGAGGCTTATCACTGCTAACATCATCATCCCCTTCACTTCCATCCACGCAAAGGGCATTGTTATTAACGCTCACATCAGAACTAGCACTGCTTGTTGCAAGTGCTGAATCAGACATACTAACTGTCCTGCTTTTGTTATACCCTGATCTCACACTATACACGGAGGACGCTGGGATATTAGTCATTAGGGGACGTAGGTTGCCTGGGATGTTTCGCCTTATGCCCTGCACAGGAAAAATCAGACATTAATTATCCAAAAAGAAAGGGGTGCTTGCAAATTTATATTAAGCACCATATATTGATTAGTACGTAATTTCACTAAATGATATAATAAAAAACACCTCCTTCAACATGATTATAAGTAATTATAGTATCACCTGAATAGCAAAAGGTGAGGTTTGTGTACATACCATATGCCTTATTGCCATATCTAACGATTTCTTTGAAAGTGTTCTCCCAAAGCCTGAACTGTCGGGTGATGAAGACTTTCCAGATAAGTTGCTCATGGGTGAATGTTTGTCATTTTGCTTTGGTGGAGCCAGTTTCCGCATATTTATTACTCTCTCAACCATTTTCGTTCCATATAGAACAGGGCTCACATTGTCATTAGCCTTGGCATGCAACCGATTTACAGAAGGCACGGGAACGGAGCTTCCACTGCTACGAGTAATACCATTGGGAGGCCGTCCTCTTGCTGGAGAACATGATTGTCTTCTAACCCTTCCATTTGAAAGGGGTTCGACGGATGATGATCGAGAACTTGGTGCTCCAGGTCTACCTCTAGTGACAGAAGCTGGCCTATCAGACAGAGATGTCCGCAGATTTGATGGAGCATCAAGTGAGAATCCGGGCATGTCCGAGGGTTTCCATGGTTTGGGCCTCATAGTTGGAGAATTAGACACTGCCGACACTGGATTTTTTGCTGTAGAGGTAACAGGCTTTATAACTGAAGAAGTAGGGGACTTAACTGGGGCACTTGACACTGATGTCCTTCGAGTTGGGGTTGATGCCCTGGACGTGGACTTTGGTGCAGGTAAAGATTGTCTGGTTGTAGGTGTTGAGGATCTTATGGTAGACCTTGTGATAGGTGTAGAAGATCTCGGTGGAACTGTGGGCTTAGCTGAAGGCAAGGTGGCACGGGAAGTAGGTGTTGCAGATCTCGGAGGAACTGTGGGCTTAGCAGAAGGCAAGGAAGCACGGGAAGTAGGTGTTGCAGATCTCGGAGGAACTGTGGGCTTAGCAGAAGGCAAGGAAGCACGTGAAGTAGGTGTTGCAGATCTCGAAGGTTTAGATGACGTGGTTGATGTTACTTTAGATGACATGACGGAGGTTAATTTAGAAGCCGTGGTCAATGTAGATTTATCAGATGCTGTAGTCGAGGTGGATCTAGATGTTGAGCTCAATGTTGGACGCCCAGTTGGTGTTGCAGGTCTTGATCCAGGACCCCCAGATGAAGAGGGCCTGCGGAGTCCTCCAGTTGAAGTATTTAACCCAAGAGATGAAGCTGGCTGTCTAGATAATAAATTGCTCCTACTAGCCAGCTCAGGCTGGGAGTTTGCTAGCTTCAAGCATAGAAAACAAGATGTAGAAAAAAATATAATTCATAATTTTTGCAGATAATTCTCCAAAACACCCAAAAAAAAAATTCTAAATTAGAATAGACTCACAAGGACTGCTAATGTGTTTGTTCCTTGTGCAAGTAGAGGTGATTTTCTTACTCACTGCACTATTAGTTTTGGAGAGGATTATAGACTATAACTATGCAGCTGACAATAATGATGATCATCATCTAATAGAATTAGAAACAAAAAAATGTAAAATGAGAATATTTATCTCCTTTGCCCTTTTAGGGGCTTGATTTCCTAAAATCTGTTTGCTTCTTCCACATAGTGAATGGAAACTAATAAAACACATTGGCCACATGATATTTGTCAATTCACACTACATGAAAGAATATATCGGTCACTATGCACTTTAAGCTAAAAACTTTCAGGACACAGCCCGCGAATTTTAGGAGGTATGTTGGCCCCTTGAGCATATGGAACGACCAAACTCCTATCCTATAGAAACATGAAGAACAACTAATTATGCATTCCAACCAATATTTAAACAGAATGCTATTATCTTTAGCTTACTCTAGATTTCAGCGCCGTGGGGCGAACTTTCGGAGTTCCCAGCTGGTTCATAACAGTTCTCTGTGATTCCATCTCTAGTGAAGGAAAAAGAGGAGTACCTGGAGGTGTCAAAAGCCTGAAAACATAAGAAACCTTTTGATGAGTGCCATTGAATGACTGTGGATTGAGATCAAAATGAACCTCTACATTCCATCTAGAATTTTCAAGAAAATCTAGTCCAAGTCCAGTCGGCACATGTGACAGAAGTAACTATAAATTTGAGACAATCAAATTTTTGTTTCTAAATAAACAAAGCCCAAATTATTTTCAAGGGATCCAATTAACATCAGCAATATGTGATGATGTGCATATATTATATGTCTTTATCTGAGCTTATGTAAATCATGCAATCCATCTTTAAACCAAAGAAAAATTACTATTGATAACAACTCAGATTTAGCAACTTACAGAGATGAAGTAGAGGAAAACAAACAAACTTCACCAGCAACCTTTCCTAGTGGAGTATAAGCTTTCTATTTTAGAGCTACATTTTATATTCTAGTTATATTCATTAGTAAAGAAGAGTTGCAAAGATTTAATATCATAACTATTCAAAAAATGTAAATTTCCATAAATCACACCTTGCTATGCTAATAATAATAACGAAAAGATAACTCATCTATGTTATTCATCAGTATTTGACTAATTACTAAATGATAAAGAATAAACACAGAAATTAGTAAATTATCATTCGGATAACTAATTAAGTTACCCATTTACGAATATCCTAAAGGCACTCGAGTAGGCAGATACAGACACATCCATTCCAATCTAACAATAAGTAGCAAGTACAGTGTATGTGAACTTGAGAACCTTCCATGTAAATATTCTTTTCTGGTGTTGGATTTAGAAGAAAACTATATAGAAACTTGAGGTGCTGTCTTTGTGTATCAACCGTAAGAAATCACGGATATCTTAATATAAAGGCCAACACTTCTAAGACGGAATTTGTCCTATAGATGCTGTGTTGAGGTCCATTTGAAATGTGAAAATAATCAGATTCATTCTTACGGGAGGAGAAAGTCAAGAGAGATATTGTCTTTCAATCCAAGTATAAATAGGAGTTTAAGTACAATAAAAGAACTCCATGAAGATAAATTAAATATCTACCATTAAAGGACATCAACACTACAAAATTTAAAGAAATTCACAATCTCCATAAAATTTAGAAGGTAAAGGAATAAAACCAGTCGAGGCATAAAAAAAAATTACCACTCATAGTCATTTTTTTCACCGTCAAAATTAAGAAATTCATCAGCACCAGTCCTCCGCACTGGTGCATGTGTAGCTGCAGTTATATTAAAAATGGGAGAACCACCGATTCTTGATCCTGCATACAAAGTCATAAATAAAATAAAAACGAATACTTGAACAATAAAACTAAGATCACTAATTGAAAAGCTTCAGAAAAGGTAAATTTCAAGTATTCATTTTTTGCTTCAAATAATATATCACAATCTAATGCTATCCAAAAGTCAGTAACACTCACCAAACAAAAACTTTAATAATTTTTAAAGAGCAACAGCACATCAGATTACGTCAAAAGGTTACACAATTCACCAAATAGATTCATCATATAATTAATTAACAACTAATTGAGACCTTCATCACATAACACCAAAACAATAATATAAAATAATAGAACAATTTTCCACAAAATTCAAACTATTTTAATACCAAGTGGTGCATCAAATTCATCAGAGTTTTGAAGAAGAAGAAGATTATTCCGTTCCTTCTCGCGCTTGCGCATTTCTTGAAACAATGCTAGCCCCTCATCCTTGTTGTCCTTCAGTCTCAGACTCCCCATTTGCTCCCTCTCCGGAGCCCTGAAACTCCGATTCATCACCCAAAAAATATGTTAATAAACAATCGTCAACTCCCCATCCACATTCTGAACCATTCAAGCTCCATAAAAACCCTGCATTTCTCCAAACCCAATTTCCTGACAAACAAATTGAAAACGCTAACTTCACAGATCCAGAATTATACGAAATAATTAGAAACGAAACTCAGCTGAAAAGCAATCCACACTCCGCATACCACATTCCTTTAATAAAATATCCATAAAATCCGCATATTTCAACCAGTTAAATGTTGTCAAACCCAGAGGAGAAACATTAATCCATATATACTGCGCTCATATACGCATAACATTCGTGTATATACATTTGAGTAAATGTAGAGGGAGAAAAGAGTGGGAACGAAGCTGAAATGTGAGGGCCAGTTCGAATATATCTGCAGATCGGAAGGGAGTGGCAATGGGTGTAAATTATGATAGAAGCGTGGGGAAATTCAGGGGACAATTCAAGATTTTTTTGTTTCTGGATGAGAGAGGAAGAGAGTGGGATAGCATTAGTTGTCTGAATCGTGAGGATAATTACAAAAATGACCCTGAGCTCATTCAAATTTGGTGTAGTGGGTCCCATGAGAGGGGTCATAGGAGGAGATGGTTTTGAGCTTTGAACGACCAATCTCGATTATGCTCAAGTAGTTTTTGTCATCGTCCCATTCCTCAAGGAATATCGTGTACAAAAAGTTTTTGGAAGCATCTGTTCGATCGAAGGAGTTTCAAATTAATAATGTACAAAAATTCATCACGACACGAGAGTGTTTAACTACCTCGAAATGTGATTTCGTTAGAGCTAACAATCTAACATAGTACATAGCTCATTTTACACTTTATTCACGTACAGAGTCGTCTGAAAATTTCGAAACATGACAGTTCACCTTAAAAATGTCAAAGATCTCTATGGACTAAAAATTCAAGTAGAATCACTGTCCTCTCAGTTGACCATTCGTGTAAGCTATAGTTAAAAAAAAATTAAATATGATGTTATTTGTCATCATTAGTGATGATCATATGACAATATCACCTAAGAACGATGATGATCATCATTAATGACAAATAGCATTACTCAAAGAATTGGCATGCTCATAAATCAAATAAGTCACCTTCCATCTGGAGACTAATTCACTTATGGGTTATTGGTCGGGTCAATAAATTCACTTCATGTATTAATTAAAATTTCAATTAGGCGACAATTCTTTGTTTGGTTAATCAATCCAATACATGTTCGTTTGATAAAATTTTAATAATTTTTCAATTGACAAAGTTTAATTTTATAAGCACATTTCATGAAATCTCCAAATTTATTTAATTAATTGATGGGCCTACTTTTTTATCACAAAAAATTCGATTCTATGCAGAGAAGCAGACCAGGCAAGCACAAAAAAGTAGTTGACTTCTAAGTGTGACTCTCGAAGAGACAACTAGATCAATCATTTACATAATTAAAAAGTCGCATCATC
Organism: Fraxinus cuspidata; assembly: GCA_903798385.1. NCBI lineage: Eukaryota > Viridiplantae > Streptophyta > Magnoliopsida > Lamiales > Oleaceae > Fraxinus > Fraxinus cuspidata. Next base: position 28,147 of record CAIGRP010089567.1, read on the forward strand.
ATTTAAAAAAAAAAGTAAACAAAAATAACTATTACATAATTATTCAAAAAACTAACATAAAACCAGGCAACAATCTAACTAGCAGAAACGGATACAGTCCACCTTAACTGCCTGCTGGATTGATTACTTACAGAGAGAAACTTGTGCAAATTATAATCCGCTGCAGCTCCCAAAATGACTGGAAACCAGATCAAAATGCACAAAAATTGGATTCACATTTTTGATATTTCATTGCAGCTACAAAACTCTAGATGTGATCTCATCAGCCGCCCATATCACGATTTTTTAGTGCTGATTCAACAAGCTTAACTTTTTGTGTGTTCTCACTGTTTAGAAGTGACAGTTTGGCAAGAGTGGATTTAAGTTGAGATACTTGTTCTTCTTGAACTCGAGTTGCCATGCTTCTTGATTTTTGCCTTTGTTGATTAGAGAAATTGATCTGTGGAGAATGTAAGTGTCTTCTCAACCGAGCATTCAGAGCTTCAATGGAAGAGCGCAAGGCATCCAACTCTACTCCAGTAAAGCTATCTGCATTGTGATTAAAGTAATTGAATAAAATATCAAAAAATTGAGAATGGAAGATTACTCTCAGATGTATATACGAGTTCCAGTGAATGTTTAGAGGGATCTGGGGCTATTCTTCTTTTGACAAAATGAGTACCAAAATAGAACATCCATTCGACAAGAATTTAAGTAGCAGAAGTCAACTTTCATGATTCAGATAAAGTTACAAAACAAAAATTCAGTTCATCCAAAGGCAGATGGATGGTGGATTTGGATGGGAGTGGCTGTCCTCAGCTGTCCATGCTGTCCTCAGCCGTCCACCCCCCCTCCCCCCCCCCCTCCAACACCCACCCACCCACCCACCCACACAAAAATAAATAAATAAATAATAAATAATAATAAGAGAGAGAAAAAGAGATTGAGAAATCATGTATACCAACTTTCCCCTAATAAAAAGTTTAACGTCTTATTATGTTTTTTTCTTGTTTTTATTGCAGAGGTTTTTAGGTTCACCCTCAATGGGCAAATATTCTAAATAGGACATTGGAATGCTGTAATCCCAAGGAGTCCACCAGAACAGCAGCTAATATACATGTTTAGATCTGATTCTTGACCCAAAAGCTTAAGCTATAGGTTCGAGTCATGATTCACTCCATGTGTCTTGGTTTATTATGAAGGATAGTTTTTCCTCACATATGAACCCCAAGTATCTCTCCCTTCATACGTCCTCCGATTCCCAAACCCCAAAAAATTAAGCTTCCACTCCCAACAATCCTGCCCCGCACCTATGTTTTAATCATCAGTATCAATTGCCTTTCCTCGTTAAGTTATTTGCATGTTCTGACCACACATTCATTTCTCCATAGCAATTCATCAATGTTTCCACACAATTCCAAAGGCATGAAAATGTCACCTTTCTACCCAATAGCAACCACACCTTGAATTACTTATTTCCAAATAGTGCCAAGCATCCACATACATTTCATTCAAATTCCACTAACTGTGGATCCGACAAGGAGATGGTCACAAAGAAGAGTGAATCCACATGTTCAGAATCCAATCTTGACCCAAATGCTCCAACAATTAGGGTGTCACTCCATCCATGTATAAGCTCACTTTTGCAGTCTTAATTTTCCAACTGGGTTCAATTTTCCCTCACGTGTGAATCTTACAGAACCCCTTTAGTTTATCAAGGAGCGGGTCAAACATAAAGGACAAGCACTGAATTTCCTTTTCTTTCATCATCTTATATTTCAATCCAATTATGTGCTATATGATATGGAGTAGTCCTCCTTTTCCTAAACCCTTTTCCCCATGGACTCGAACTTAAAATCACTAGCAAGCAGAGGGATATATCAACAACCGATAAAGAGAGAATTTAGAAAGTCAGAGAAATAAAATACCAAGTTCTAACTTGAAGTCTTGCTCTGCCTTGGACAGTGGCTTTTTCTGTAGTCCTGATAGACTTTTTAACTTATGCAAGCGCTCTTCTAAAGAATTGTGAACCTGAACTGCTCGTTCAATGCGACTCTCTACCTTCTCCTGTTTCTTTTCAACTTCCAAAAGTTTCTGCTGCGATTCACGCAAGCGAGAATACTGGTTGTCAATGATTTTCTTCAAATGAGGTGCATGATGCTGGAGTTCGAAATACACCTAGAAATGAGACAAAAGAAGCATATGTAATTTGCAACAAAGAAAACAAACAAATTACTTAATCCAAAGGATCAGGCCAATACAATCCGGATATATTTTTGTCATCTTTTTCAAAATATCTTCACATGCTGCAGCCAAATAGTTACAAAAAGCTTTTCAATTAAAATCCACAAGCACCTGCATTGTACATATTCTACAGAGAAGTGATGCTTTCGTAAACAACATCAGTCAATCGAACAATCAACAGAAAGTTCTTAAGATACTACACAAACATGAACAGGAGTGGCAGTCAACTCAAATGTCTTTTTAGTCACAATTTGAACCACAATCATAAAAATTGAGACCTTTATAATGTATCATCCAAAATAGCTTTGGCGGTGTAACAATTATTTTTCCTCACAAGTTCGAACGAGTGACATAAACAAATCTTCTCAAGATGAAGACAGTTAATAGCTCAAATAATAACAATTGAAAGCATGAATTACAATACATGAATGATATGGCACGCTTATTACCTTGTGAGCATATTCCATATAATTTTCATGGAAAAGCTTGAAATATTGATGAAGAGTTGCCCGTCCTTCAATAGAATCAGCAGTCACAGAGCGTAAATTAGGTGCAGAATGTGGTAACATAACTGCCTTAGGACCAGCCAGGAGTTCTTTGCTGATAATAGTGGGAGTGTCTATCTCTTTTAGCTCTTCAAAGAGGACGGGTGACCTCCCATTTTCTGTAGTATGAGTAAGCAACAGATTCCAAGTCTCCATCTGTAGCACAATACATTCCCAAGAAGCAGTAAGTCCCACAATCCATGAACTCCCAAATGAATCTGATAAAGCCAATAAACCATGAAGAGAAGATGTTCTCGAGGATTTTCCTGAGCATGTACTAAGAACAGCATGCACAGCTGGAGTTTTCATCGCCTCTACCTTGCCACTTGCCTGGCTTGTAAAAGGGAGAAAATGCAAAACTATCGAATCTATTCCTTCATTATGAAGGCAATATATCCTTTCTCCAACAATGGGATCAGCAATCATTGAAATAAGAAGATCATTTTTCATTGGCAAAGCTAAATCCACAATGGCCAGCCTCAACAGGGGAGGTGGATGCCCTAACCAGGCCATATGATTCTGGGGCTGATCAAACTTCAAAACGGAGAAACCAGTATGAACTGATTCACAAATCATGGCAACACCAAGTATATGATCATACGAATCGACACAAACACGAGGTGCACTACCAACTTTCCAAACTGGCTGTATTTCATCAGCTAAAGCATCTATCTGCAATTGACCACCACTCCAAGCAGTCACAAGAATTGAATCCTTGCTAACCAAATTGTACAAAAAACTGACTGCCCGCCCTTCACAAACTCCTCTCTGAACTTCAGAATCTTCTCCTAGGCTATGATATACATTACAAAGAGGTCCCTGGAAATAATAACCATCAACATTTCAGAGATGTTGCATAAGCATCCAAATAAAAAATTAAAAACAGTAGCTGTAGGACAAGATACACCGGGAGAAGGGAAAAGAGTGAAACAAGAACCTAAAAAATTCTAAGCCTAAACTCTATTGAATATCTTCAAGTATTTTTATGAAAAGAAAAAAAAATCCAGGCACGAATAAATCTGGAGGATACAGTGATCACCAACAACTCACATAAAAATGATTTCTATGTTGAAGCATAAAGTGCTTAATAAAATCAACTTTTTAAAAATTGGAAACTATAAAGTAGAAGTATGTGAAACAAAAATACAAAGAGGGATGGAGAATTTGCATAACTATCTGCCTCATGAATTACAAAGTGAAATACCCTATTTACATGGTTACTAATAACCAAAATAAGAATGTTTAAAACTACCTACCATAATCTTCCACCTATAGTTATCTTCCCTATGAGTGCATATCAAGACTTCCTATAATTTACCCTAGGCAAAGAAGGAAACCAGATTCAATCTCCTAAAACGAAAACAATAAAAAAAAAAAAACAGCTTGTCTAGGACTCCAGTGATCAGCGAAAGTCAATCTTCCAACATTCTATTTTAAATAGAAAAGGGAAAGAAAAGTAAGACATATTAGTTCCAGTGGCAAATAACAGGTGATTTCTTCCATGTTGCTCACTAACTATTCTATATCCCGAGAACTTGGAAGCATTCCATAAAATTAAGTGCTGATAATTTTTAAACGTAGATCACAGAGCTCTGATTCTACCTTGCAAAAGAGACTGCTAGGGTCAAGAAAAATGTAATCATATTAGGAGCCTGAATAATCTCATCAGCAGTCATTACGATAATAGGATACAACTAGGGAGTGTCTACTTCAAGGAAATAAATTGTAACTGAAATATATTAGTAGAAAAATAAACTTTTGGAAATGAATGTGGGCAGAAACACCGAATCAAAGTCTGCATAAAATTAAAATTATAAGAAAAAGAAAGGAAACAAAAGAAAATCATAAAAAGCCTAAAATATCTTAGTGAATTAAGTGAAAATATCAATGAAAGCAAAAAATCAGATCTTTTAAGTACTTGCTATGCCCAATTAAGAACACACGTAATTAATAATTTCAACAAAAAAAGTTCACAGACTAAGATTGAAAAATACCTGCAATGAAATAGATGCATCAAATAGAACATAAGGCTGAGCTTTAATTGCAAATAAGTTTCCACCTTCTCCTGCTTGATGAGCTAATCCAGGAAATGTGGATTCCAACCAAGAGATCGCCAGATTAGAATTGTTAACTGCTTTCAAGTTGGATGATTTCATCCCAAATGTATGGGCATCATTGTATATTTCCAGAATTGATTCCCATTTGTGTACACTGTTGACAGCCAAGAGTTCAATTATTCAAACTAAAGGCATCAGAAAGACTACCATGTCACTGATAGATGTACATTATAGAATCAAGTAATTGAGACAAGCCAATAACATTGTACCAGAAGTGTACACAGCATAGAGATACACAAAATGAGAAGAGAGAGACAAAAAGGACAAAACAACAGAATAACGTTGCACATAATTAATATCAGCACAACGGATAGCATCTAATCTTTTTATTACGATGGACAATCTTACTAGTCACTACTCCTAAGACACTCCTAACCTACAAAAAGACAGATCAACAAGATGACTATGCAGTTTAATAATTCTAGCCATCTGCATCGAAAGTTTTGCATGTGCTAGATACTTTGGCAAGTAACATTGCATCACTCTAAAATATTATATAATACTTATTATGATGGACAAATCTTACTACTCCTAAGACACTCCTAACCTACAAAAAGACCAATCAACCAGATGGCTATGAAGGTTTAATATTCTAGCCATCCGCATTCAAAGTTCTGCATGTTCTAGATAAAATCTTCGGCAAGTAACCTGGCATCTCGACACCAATATTTTATAATAGATACATATGGGAATTGCGAAAAAAAAAATGAAACTCCCGAAGAACCAAAAAGGACTTCAATTGAGCATCAATAGTAAATTACCTTCCAAAGGGAACAATGGGGCAGAGGATGTATACGGATCCATCACTAAATAAGATAAAAACCTGCATTATGAGAAGAAAGATCAATAAACTTCCATCCATATCAAAAGCTAGTGTGCTGCTTCAGCAATTGAGGGCTAAGAAGCATGATACCAATCAGGAGGGAAATGCATTTGTGCAGAATGTTGCGCAGACACTACCACTATTTAGTATTTACTAGTAAAAAACTTGACAAGTTATCAAAGTTGAGGTAAAAATATCTCTTACTATGAAAGACAACACAATAACTGTAAATAAAGTATAATATATAGCACAAGTAATACAAAGAAAATTCACATAAATGTGGCATCCATACGTGCATGTATTTATTGTGATACAACAAATTATAACATCACTAACATAATGTAATGATCCTATATAGCATGACTTCAATGTAATTGTATGCCTATATAATAAAAAAGGGGTAACTACTTGCTACAATATCGAATTGATAGCTCTAACTAATTCATATTAAGAGATCAAGCATGTAACCACCAAGATCAAAGAGTGACTGTAACACACGGTTCCAATAAGAACATCAAGGCACCAAGATTCATGTACATCAGATTTATAAAACGTTCAAGTTTCCTATGAAAGCTACATGCACCAAATGGTGACCAACATAAATAACAAGGAACACGATGTGCACAAATATGGCAAGAATTGATAAACAAATCAGTACAAAGGACACTCATCTCTTAATTCTATATGATTGAGATGTGAAATGACTTCTAAAGGACCATAAAAATTATTATTCAAGATAAATTGTATTTATACTAACTTACCATGAATCAGCAAAAAAAAGTACTTACACTGAATCTGTCCCACAAATGATCACCCCCGAAAGAGAAATCCATAGGGCGGATTGATGCAGCTTTACATGAACTACCAGGTTCTACAGGTTGCAAATAATATTCCTGCTCTGGTTGTTCGAGAGCTGACGACATATCAAAAATTCTGGGCAAACATCAACAGCACAATGATGACAATAATACACATAATATTCATGAATAAAATCAGCCTGCCATGAAATAATATCACAACAAATGCCTAGTCCAACTATCTTGAGGCCAAGGATGAGATACATCCAACGTTAAGCAAATGAAATAGCCAATACGCACAAGTCTAGTCAACATGCATTATGGATTACTACAACCAGGATAGATATAAAAGGTGGCTGTGGCACCTGAAAACTGAATCAGAGGAAAGGATTCCAATATGAGTGTCACTGCAAGGGTGCCAAGAAATCTGTAATGTGCGGATGTAATTATTCCTGTTGAAGTATATCTCTGAGCCAATTGAAACTGTCCTGTTAAAAATTAGAAGATTAGTACCTTTATCTTTGATCATTGCAGTCAAACAAATGACAAAACTGCCAATCATACCTTCTAATCTCTACAACACAAGGCACCTCTTTTGTAATATTTTAATAAGTGGAAATTCAAATACTTGAAGGAGTCAATATTTTAACCACATGAATTTCCATATGACATGCATATGCAACGCAAAAGGTTTCATGCTTAACATCAAGATATACAAATATAAATATGAAAGTGTCCATTCCAGACGCTTAAACAAGGCATTGTTCCAATAAATAGTGCAATAACTAAAGTTCTTTTTCTTTCTTGATTCCAGCTTTCAGCACTCAATTACGTCTTCATTAAGACTGTGCTATTGATTGCTAGAAACTTATACATTTCATTACATTTATAAAGTACTGTAACAGTGACAAAATAGAAATCCACGTCATATTTAACCCAAATACAAACAAGAGCCAGAGAAGGCAAAAGTGCAATTTCTTTCTCAATGTCATGCAAACCAAAAGTTTCTAACATTGTGCGAGGTTATCCTTCCTTAGAAGGAGAAATCAACATGACTGGAATAGCTCACTTTCTAGAATTTGCTAACTTTTCATTTCATATATGGCGGTATTCTTAACCACACAACCCAATGCGGTGTCTGGCATTTCGATATGCTTTATACCTATTACATTTTCCTTTTCACCTCTGTTGAACCAATTTTATAATCATAAATTTCAGATATCTGAACTAATGATTTCTTCAAAACAGGGCCAAAAGAAAATGGAAAAAGTATCTTCAGAATCAGGCGTATGTTATCATACCGACAAATGATAATATTTTCTTCCATCGAAGAACGTCCATACAGGTACATGACACACAAACCCTCCGAACCAGCTAGAAGCAATGCTGATCCATTTCTGTTCGCAGAAATCTTATCAACATGAAAACTGAGAGGAGCATCTGCTTGCAATACCTATTGGAAAATTGGCATGTTAGCATTGCATACTAATTTAACATCATAAAAAAGTAAGAGCTTTGTGCTATAAACAAGCTACCCTTGCACCACATTAACATCTGCCTTCAATAAATATTTGGTTTAAGTTATTCATGTTCTCTAGCACAAATCCCAAATTCATAAACCTCTAGAACCCTGAGAACTTGCTCAAAACACAAGGTAGTGTTGCCTCACACACAAACACATTTTGAATTCAAAAGAGAAACAAACTATGAAACATATAACGACAGAGAAGGGGGGGAAAAAAAGACCTTGGAGGGGGATGCGGCGAGAATTGAACCAGTGTCGGGTTCGCCCAACCGAATAGATATTCTATGGACACACATTTTGTTAGAATCCCAAAAGTAAAGGCGAGAGGCCCCGTCCCAGGTCATGAGATTCTTTGGCATACTGGAGTCTCCGACAGTTTCCGCTGTGGAAGAGAAAAGCGGGTGGTTCTGGAGTGGAACCCATTGGATTTCTGCTTTTGAAGACGGAATTGATGATGTCGGCGTTACAGAGTGACGGCCGCCTTGGGATTTTCCTTCCGATTCCGTTACGTCGAACCCAAATCTCATTGCTGCTTTGTTAATGCTCTCTTGAATCTGCGTCTAGGGCTCTTCCACTTTCTTCTTGTTTTTTCTTTTCAGTGCAGGGAAAAGACCAACGACCGAATTAAGCCAGGTATAAATTCAGCAAAGGGTCAAAATTTCAATAAGTCATGGAATTAAGCTACTTGTATATTACTTTAGTACATTATGGATGAGATTTGTAAAATTCGAGGTCATTGATGTTTTAGTTATGTTATCGGTACAAGAAAAACTTGATAGGATAATCCTTAGCAATTTTTCATTGATTTTGGATCCAATAATGATAGAAAATGCACCGTGCTGCCAACGTAGCAACGGTATGGTTTCTATGATTTATGTGAATAATTCCCTGTATTTAAGCAATATTAAAATTAGTGACAAAATTGTATGTCACATAAAACGTAAACAAAGCTATTATACATTTCACAAATTAGGATCCACTCCAATAACATTATGTTCACCTCAAAGAATATATATTTTAATTTTTTTTTCTATGTATTCTTATCTTTTACATTTCATTAATCATATCTGATAACGATTTTCATTAAAAATATTCGTTGCAAGGATAAAAACGAAAACAACCTATCTACCTACCATATGTTTAGAATATTCAAGAACGATGGAGCGTGTGTTCTCATATGATCATGTATGGGAAAGAAGAAAAAAATGTTTGTGCTAAGTTCATGATTTTTTAGTGGTATATTATGACTAGTAAGTACGAAGCAGCGAATATCCACTGTATTTGATTTTACGATCTTTTCAAAAATAAGTTTTTCAAAAAGGTTGAACCCCAACTTTGAGGGGCCCCCCATCGACCCTGCCATGGGCCATTGTGGAGGAGGTAAATCGCAGGATGTGCCTTCCAGGAGCCAGGGTGGAGAGCTTATGGATAGGCCTGGACTATTAACCCTATGGTAACTCCCGCTTGCAACAAAGCCAATTCCACATTGCGGAGAATCGAAAAAAATAAAAAATAAAAAAATAAGTTTTTCTCCTGGAAGTTAAGAANCAATTCCACATTGCGGGGAATCGAAAAAAATAAAAAATAAAAAAATAAGTTTTTCTCCTGGAAGTTAAGAACTGAAATATGAACGAATGTATCCAACTTAGTCAAGATGATAGTGTCCGACTAAGATCTTATTTGGTAATCATTATTTCAAACCCTTTTTTTTTTAACATACTTATTTTCAACTATACATTCACGCAATTAAATGTTTTACACATAAAATCAATTTTTTTCATACTTTTTGACAAATTCAAAATATTATTTTTCTCAAATAATGTCCGCCAAACAGGGCTTAAAAGAAAGCCAATGTGTTCAAATGTATGGAAGGCCCATTTAACATGATGTTTGAAATGTCGAGGAGCTTTTGAGACTATTTAACTAATTTTATAAAAATGTTTCTTTTAGTTAGATAAGTTTTTAAAGCAAGTTGGTCTAATATGATTTTCTCTAAAAGCACTTTCGAAATTATAAACTTTTTTAAAAATTAGTTTAAAATAAAGATACATTCCTTCAAAAACTCTACTATAATAAGCAAAAGTCTGTCACAAATCCGATTTACAAGACATAACTTTTTCTGTTATAGCTCAAACATCTTTTTGGCTAAGCAAGCCGAACTTAAAATTATTGAAGTATGTGCGGCAAGAAATCAATATCAAATGGGATCATAATAACATAAATTGGAATTTAAAGAAGCACTGGAATGCAAATCGACGTGGCAAAATTTCAAGTAGGGCTTTTGACAGGCCCTCAACGTGGTCCAAAAAAACTTTATGACTATGTTTTTTGATGTGAAAAATCGGGACACATGAGCCAAAAGAAGACCAAAAGTGGGCTCTAGTTAGAGGTGGCAACCGAGTCGAGAGCCGAGCTTGCTCGGCTCGCCCATCGCTCGACGAGCTGAGCCCACGAGGCTCGTGGGCTCGTCATTTATACGAGCCACGCTCATATAAAAAAAATTAAATTAAAAAAAAAGTTCAGTGACCGTTTCACTGAACTTTTTCAATGACCGTTCTAGTCATTAAGTGACATTTCAGTGACCGTTTGGGTTCTTAATTTTTTTTTTCATTTCATTTTTCTCTATAAATACTAATCCATTACAACATATTTATCCCATCAAACTTACTATCAAATATCAATATCTCATTCTCTACAATTTATTAACAAATCATTATCATCATTCTATATACTCTTCATTCCACATTTTATTTTTATATTATCGAGTTGTAATCTTGATTTTACAAATTAATTTCTACACTACTACATAATCTTCATTCATTTCTCAATTCAACATTCAATTTCAATTATTCACAAATGGATTCAAGCTCATTTGTTGAAAACTTGTTCAATATCGTGAATGAATTCGCCGGTCTAAATGAATTACTCATTTCAGAAAATATTCAAGATTTCGATGCTCATGAAAGTAGTCATCCAGTTGATTTGAATGACGTTGATATTGATACTAGTCATCCAATTGATTTGGAACAAAATGAAGATCAAGAACATGCATTAGATATTCTCGATGCAAGAGGGAAGAGAAAGGGGAAGAAGCAGGCAAAGTGTTGGGACCATTTTAAATTGGTTCAAACTGGTCGTCTGATCGATGGAGTTCCAGAAACCAAAGCAACATGTAAATACTGTCAACANATCAAGAACATGCATTAGATATTCTCGATGCAAGAGGGAAGAGAAAGGGGAAGAAGCAGGCAAAGTGTTGGGACCATTTTAAATTGGTTCAAACTGGTCGTCTGATCGATGGAGTTCCAGAAACCAAAGCAACATGTAAATACTGTCAACAATGATTGGAAGGGCAAAAAGGCATTGAAACCACTCACCTCAACCGTTACTACAAAACATGTACGACCAAACATGGGCTTCTTCCAGC
>CAIGRP010089570.1:0-16349 GCA_903798385.1 Fraxinus cuspidata
TCTTAGGGATCCTAAATCATCCTCGGGTCGACATATCAACGAAATAATTGTAGCCCGACAGTGTCTTAAGCTCGAAAACTAACCTAAGGAGGTCGAGTCGGAGGACTATACCTAAATACCTACAAGCTATGAAAAAATAAATTACCATCCCCATGCGTTGAGGATGAGCTGTCCAGGGCACATATAGTGCTCGACCAAGAATTCAATAAAGAAGGGATGAATAGTCAATCTCATTCCTCCATTCAATGCCTCCCTAAAAATCGCAAACTCTCACTCCCGCCCGAGCGCTAAGTATACAATCCTTGGCCCAGGAGTCCTAACATCACACCCCGATATTATCCCAAATTTTCTCGCTACATATATAACCTTGTGCTCTTTGTACTAGCCTCTAAGCCCAGGATAAGTAAGGATCGATCTAGTATCTTGGAACGGCCATAGGTATTATAGAGTGGCCAGCGTCCTCGGGGGTTGTACCCGAGGCCGACGAACTATCAGAAAACATCTTTAATAACTGAACTTAAAATTATCTAGGAGTCTCGAGGTCTTACCTTAAGTTTACAAAGCTCGAGGTTGTTCGAGGAGTTTTGTAAGTGAGAATGGTGACAAATGAGGTGGGGCACGGGGATATATATAGATTTCTGAAAAAGACCAAGGGTCTCTCAATCCTAACCCTCCATCTTGCCACGTGGCAAATATCCACCCTCCCAGGGCAATCATGGGCTCCAATATTGAGGCCATGTGTCACACCACCACGTACCCTAGGCTGAGCAACCCATTTAAAAGGTTGTCCAGTCCAATTTAAAAGACTGAGCAACCCTTTCCTAAGGCTGTTCAGTCCAATTTAAAAGGCTGAGCAGCCCATTTCCAAGGCTGTTCAGTCCAATTTAACAGGCTGAATGGGCCATTTCCAAGGCTCTTCAGTCAAATTTAAAAGGCTGAGTAGCCCGTTTCAAAGGCTGTCCAGTCCAATTAAAAGCCTGAGCAGCCAATTTTCAAGGTTGTTCAACCAATGACCAAAGACTGATCATGCCTTTCCAAGAATTAGAAGATGCATATCACCCAAGAATCTCAAATATGAGCCTCTGGCATAGATGTACGGGGGCCAGTGATTACACCAAAACGGGACGAGCCCGATCATATAACCTGAGGAGTGGAGTAATGTTGTGGGTAGCTTGAGCATCGTACCCCGAGAACGACATCCTCAATTTGACCATGCCTTCCTCGAGCTCATGACTCCTAGAGAATGTGCACCATGCCTTCCTTGAGCTCATGACCAAACCTCGTACTGTACAACCTTCGACTCTCCGGTACTCCAGTTGTTAATATGTTACCTCATCCTGGAATGACTCTACCATCGGTGTCCCAACCTTATCCAAACACATGGATGACACAAAGCCAATTAAATTACAACTTCCAATTACGGTAGAACTTCTAGGGATTTCAACATTGCAATCCTACTAGGAATGCACTGCCTACCTCTATAAATACATCGTCCCAATTCATTATCAAGATATGTTTTTACATAATTTTCGGCACATGTCTTTTCTCAAATTCTCTCTTTGACTTAAGCATTGGAGGGGAAACGATGATACACCTCGACGCCTTTGTTTAAGGTACCGAAGGATCTCGTTCGTGCTCATTCTCAGTCGTCAAGTTCGGAGATCAACAAGTGCAATTTTTGGTAGCATCATACACGAATAAAATATTACGCGCACAATTATTTTTAAAAAATTCAAAAAATTAAAAAAAGTTAGAAATAATTAATCAAAAATTGATGATAAGAATGCGGTGAAAAAAGTTAAGCCCCCGTTTGGTCCAATTATTCCAAAAATCTATTCTTCTCACACAATCTTCCGTAAAATAATATTAGACGTAAATTGAGTTTTTTTTTTTCTTTTTCAACAACAAATTCTTTAGAAAAATATTATTTCAAATAATATAATTTGAGCTATCACGGGCCTAACCGGGTTAGTTGTACAATGGATTTGGACAGAAATTAAGTACTACTTCACGGGCCTAACAGAACCCGTGAACTTATTAGCACTTGACAGTTACACGTATCGCCATCAGGTTGTTTAGTCCATGTTGGGGTTTTCCCGTAATTAACACAAAATAAAGGGGTCTTATATTTAATTCGAAAAGTGTGAATGATAACCAGCAGCAGCAGGTGGAGCCCTAACAGCAAAAGTTTAAAGTCCAAGCAAATAACGAATTATCATTATACATAGTACACATTTCTCAACTGCTTTAATTAATTCTTTTTGTTTTCTCTAAAAATGCATTTGGGTATCTTGATGAGCAGTAAAACTTTGAAATGTTGTGAGCTAAGTATTATGTTAACGTGAATAATATAGTCGAAAAGAAAATAATAAGATCGATGTACAGAAATTTAAATTGTTCAACAATGTGCTATATCCACTGTACAATGCAAGTAATTTATTAACTTCAAATATAACTATAATACGTTGTTTACGTAGAATTTTATTCTCGAAAACACAGACCTGTATCCCAAAATCCAATTTTTCCGTGTTTAACTTAATTGACTAGTTGATTCCACTGCAGAAACAGACATATAAGATTGTTCAACATTTTCATCAACTAGTCCCGTGTACAAATAAAATGGGTCATCTAATCAACACTAAGATATACAAATAACTTAAACTACATTAATTTTGTTTGCTTAATCTTAAGCAATTGTCAAATAAATTTACAAAAGACAATATTTGATTTTTGAGATTGGCAAAAGAGTGTTATTTTTAGACCTCAAAGAATGCTCAAGTATATGCAGTGAAAGGCCAAATGATAATGTATACATGTAGACATACAGATAGGTTGGGGGTGCGTGAGCGGCTTCCTTTTCCTAATTTCAACCTTGAAACGTACAATACCATCTTTCCTATTCTCTTTATCATTTTTTATTCTATATCTTTTTTCTGTCTTTGCATTCATATCTACATTCAGACTGTTGGGTTTGATCCAGAGCTTCATTGCATCATAAAGCCAAACCTGTGATTAGTTATCATCCCATTTTCTATATTTACATGATCTGTGAGTACAATTTGTCTTCTTTGTTACTTTTGTATTTTTCTCTCACTCTCACAAACTCGCACGGGTATAATAGTTTTAGGGTTTTTAAGTTCATCTTTTGTTCTTAAATTTACTTTTTTATTCGAAATATTATCTTGGCTACCGTAAATTTTGCGATTTTCGTTTAACGGTATACTAATCTTTATTGGTTTCTATGGGTTGTGTTAATTACTTTTTGAGTTATTTTCCTTTTTATTAACTTTTAATTAATAGTATGATAGAAGGGTAAAAATGCAATCTTTTGGCTGTTGATTTTCTATGACATCAATTTTATATTTTCACTGTCCAATTTTCAGATTAATTTCTTAATGTGGTGATTTTGGGTTGATAAAAGCCGTCCCTTAATTGTATTTATTGAAGTTGGTTTACTGAAAAATCTCTCTACTGTTAGTCTTTATAATATAGGTAATTAAGGTACACTGAGCTTCGGCTATATAATTTTGAGGTTGAATAGTTGCAGTAGAAAGTACTTGCTTCTATCTTATCTTCTGAGCATAATGTAGAAATATCGTTTATGTGTTCTATAGGCGAATTAAACTATGACGAGAATAGTCCGGGATTTTAGTTATACAATGCAAAAGGATGCGGTTTCACCAGTGTCAGCTGATGTAGTATTTGCCTCTAGTCGGTTTCCAAATTATAAAATTGGAGCTAAGAATCAGATTACGGAGGTCAAAGAGGACTCAAAAATATCTTCTATGAAAGAGGTGGTTGCGCGGGAGACTGCCCTGTTACTGGAGCAACAAAAACGACTTTCGGTTCGTGATCTTGCCAGCAAATTTGAGAAAGGGTTAGCTGCTGCTGCTAAGTTGTCTGATGAGGTTTGGCCTTTTTTAATCTCACTGTTCAGTGTTCACTTTTCATCTACTCTTGTTATGTAGTATCTCCAGTGAAAGGTTTACATTCAATATTGTTTTTTACAAGTTCTACATGACACTTTCCACTCAAGATACATGTCTTTTCTTTTTTCTGTCTTTAACTTCAGAAAAAAATGCATCTTTATTGAGTAATATTGGCACCCATGATGATCTTAAATGCCATTTATTTATGGGCGCCAGGCGAGACTCAAAGAGGCAGCTTCGTTGGAGAAACACGTGCTTCTAAAGAAGCTCAGAGATGCTCTTGAAGCATTGAGAGGACGTGTAGCTGGTAAAAGCAAAGATGACGTCGAGGAAGCTATTGCTATGGTTAGTTTGTTGTTTTTATTTTCTTATGTGAACCTTGACTGCTGTCATAATTCTGTTGTTGTTCTTTTCAATGTTGTCATACCAAATGAATGCAATGCTAGACCATCGAATTGATAAGCAAATGCATGAGGATGAACTATAGGCTAATCAAATTCTTCAACTATGAGCATTGAAGTCAGACTTACCTAGACTTCTTTGTATTTCTTTATTGAAACAGTGGAACTAAGCCCTTGTTTGGTAACCATTCTTTCAAAACTATTTTTTCTCATACTTATTTTCAACCACACATTCTCACAATAAAATATTCTTCATGTAAACCCATAACTTCTTCCCACTTTTTAACCACACATCCTCCAAAAAATTTCCATTCAAAAACTCATTATTTTAAAAAAAATTCTGTCAAACAGGGCTAAATAAACTGGTTCGAGACAGATATATTTATTTAACCGGTCCAGAGAATGCAGAGAAGATAAACGGAATCCTGTTAAAGTGACAGAATGGAAGAATTAGTATGCATAATTCCCTATTAAAAAGGATACTAAATTCTTGTTTTTTCACTCACTATATCTCTCTCTCTCTACTTATTCTCAACTTGTGTTCCTCTAAGGATGAGTACTCTTCAGTCTCATGACAGAATGGAAGAACTAGTATGCATAATTCCCTATTAAAAAGGATACTAAATTCTTGTTTTTCACTCTCTCTCTCTCTCTCTCTCTCTCTACTTATTCTCAACTTGTGTTCCTCTAAGGATGAATACTCTTCGGTTTCATTGTCTTTAACATATCTTATTTCGAAACTTTAGAGAGATACGCTATTGGTGATTACGTAGATGATGTGTGAGTCTCTGAGGATCACTCTACTGTTAAATGTTTCCCACTTATACCACCTGCCGGTATTTATATTATTTCCAGGTTGAAGCTTTAGCAGACCAGTTAACTCAGAGGGAAGGAGAACTGATTCAAGAAAAGGACGAAGTGAAAAAGCTTGCTACTTTTCTGAAGCAGGTAAATACGCACATGTTATGTGATGTGTGACATTTCCTTTAAAGGTTTCTTTGTAGATAAGTCTAATATGAAATAAATATTTCTGTGCATGATCCACCACGTCAAGTCTTCTGTGTCTATGCATAACACTACAATAATATGAATTCAGGGACGTAGGACATGGTTCTATACAAGTTCTGAAAATATCTGTTTCTTTGTCTAATAACTAGGAGAAAGATGCAAATTAAATTGCATGTTTCATATTGGACTATGCTATGATGACATAGAATTAGATATTTTATAATTTGATCAATTGATATATACTACAATCTTTATTTTTCCATATTTTGTTCGAACAACAATGACATGCAAATTTAATTCATGTTCACAGTTTCGATTTTCATTTAGCCCCTGTTTGGTGGGGATTAAAATCAGTGTTTTTGTAGATTTTGATACAAGTTTGATGAAATGTGTCGGTGAGTCCATGAAATATGTGGTTAAAATAAATTGTTTACGTTGACTTAGATTAAAAGCTAGCCAAACAGAGGCTTTAGATATCCAAATATTTCTTTCCCTTAATCAAAATAATTGAGAATATAGGCCTAATGTTGTGCCAAAACATGTACAAGAAGGTTTATGTTACAAGTTGAATCTTGTCTTCTGTCATCTAAATCATTTTCAGTTTTCGGTTGATAGTAATTTCATCCATGCCTATTCTATCTTGTTTCCTAGAAAAATCTGTTTGCCCAACTGTTTTGTTTGTTTGTCAGTCTTATTTCCTCACTTAGCAAAAATGTTCCAAGGAGTAAAAATCTGATGCACACGTACATGGGAAGACATTAGATTTTATAGGGAAATACATGTCCAACTTATTAATTGTGTGAATATGTGATTATTTATGCACGTATATTGTCACATGTACTGCAACACAGACCTATGTTGCTCGTACTCTCCATTTTAGAGGAAGTACTTGTGTTGGACACGTGTCCATATGACAAGGATAAGGGTATGAGATCACATCCTTTTTATCATTTTTGTTAGTTTGGTATTGTATTTAAAATAATTTCTAATATATATTTCACATTTCTGGACTTAAAATGAAATTACTTGTTATTTAATTTTTTATAGATTTATAATGAAATATATATATATATATATCCCTAAAAATTGCATTGAGAATTTTAAGTATATAAATTTCTATAATAATTTTATGTTTTGAGATGTATCCACGTACCCATGTCTAAATTTTGGATCTTTTTTAGCCATATCTTCAAATCCTAGATTTCAGAGAACAAGAATCCAATTTCTGGATATGTAACCGTACCGGACACCCATACCCGAGTCCTGGACGCAAACGTATTCATGAAACTTTTGGTATAAACTCTTCCTGTCATTCTTGTATTCTGATAACTTTGTATGGTTTTGCAGGCTTCACAAGATGCTAAAAAACTTGTTGACGAAGAAAGGGCTTTTGCACGGGCTGAAATTGAGAATGCTAGAGCAGCAGTCCAGAGAGTGGAAGAGGCTCTTCAGGAACATGAACGAATGTCGCGAGCTTTAGGGAAGCAGGTCCACTTAACATTCTTTTGTTTAAATTCATGTTCAATTCTGTTACCCAGCTGGTTTTTCATAATGGCGTTGTACTCTCTCAGGGCATCCAAGTCAAAGAAGTTAATAGCAATACTTTTGTACCACATCTGTCATAGATTTTGAGAATCTTCTTTTTTTACTCTTTTGGTTGCATTCTCTTACTTTTTGGGTGGACACAGTTCTGCATAATTATATGGAAAATGCTTTTGATATAATTATATATTCTTTCCATTATTGCATCTAGAATCTTGATCTGGATTTTCATTGATCTCTGAATGCATATTAAATATGTGATTTGATGTATTTATATATTTTTGTCCATTATTGCGTAGAATAACCAGCATGTGATTAGGTATATCTTTTATGCTATGAAAGTATTCTTGTGGTGATTCTTTTTGCACGTGTGAACATACCATTACTGTCTGGAATCTTCTTGTAGTCGTATCTACAAATCTGTTTTCATCAGCACCTGCTGTATATGAAACCAACCAGTAATTAGACTTGATGCGGTATCATGCAACAGTCATATTTCAGTAATGTAACGTTTTTTGTTTTAATGATTAGGATCTGGAAGAATTAATGAAAGATGTGCACGAGGCTAGACGGATCAGAATGCTGCATCAGCCTAGTAAGGTATTTATATCTGTATCTTGAAACTTTACAATATTCTTGTTCAGGCTTATTATACGTGGCTAACAGATATGTACACAATTTATTTTTTAAAAGACCTATTGC
Organism: Fraxinus cuspidata; assembly: GCA_903798385.1. Classification (NCBI taxonomy): domain Eukaryota; kingdom Viridiplantae; phylum Streptophyta; class Magnoliopsida; order Lamiales; family Oleaceae; genus Fraxinus; species Fraxinus cuspidata. The sequence continues at coordinate 7,583 of CAIGRP010089570.1, forward strand.
AAATTTCTGAAGGCATGTACCTCTCCCTATTTCTATAAAATTAATTTATCGTCTAAAAGATTTCTGATATTTTCCAATAACATAAATCCCAAAGTACAACTTTATTTATGTAACGACCCAAAATTTACCTTTGAATCATTAAGATGTATCGTAAAATAAAGACTTAACTTTCATAAAAATATGACTTGTAATTACAATAATAGGAAAAGAAGAATTACTAAGTTATAAAAGTAAAATAATAAATTGTTTAATAATATTTTTATTATACCACCAAGTTCTAAACTCCAACGCATCGAATCTCAATTACCGAAAGGGGGAAAATCATAAACAATGAGATATAATCCCTATAAGTGAGCTACATAAATCGTAATTCATATTTAAAATTTAAGAATTTTTTATCGTACATAAGGAAATACGAGGATTAGAAACGGAACTTAGGTGGGCATAATCCCTTACGTAATCATATCATACATAGGGAGACACGGGAATTAAGAACCGTACTTCATTGCTATAATTCCCATGCATAGCGCTACTGAACTCCGGTCTATTAAACTTAAACATATAGGTATCATATCATATTCATAAATTGAATTTCGTATTTTAAAGTATGAAAAATGATTCAATATACAACGTATGACTACACTTACATTGATAATTTGTAGAGACTCGTAGTAAATATGTAAAGGAGAATATAACTTCTTCTACAAAGTGATAATTTGTGTGTTTGTAGGTGGGATTTAGATGTGATATTTATAGGTACATTTAGGAGTACCAAAAAGAATGTGTTATAATTGTGTTCCTGTAATTGTGCACTAAATAAGGTAATGAGTTATAATAATTATGTAATTTAAATTAATCGATCATAATTAGAATTATTATACATATATAGGTGCACGTAATTATCGTAATCATATAATTTAAAATCAATAAAGCATAATTATATATAATTATACATTCATAGACGCACGTAATTATAGTAATAATATAATTTAACTCAATCATTCATAATTATACATATATGGAAGCACATAATTGTAATAATACTATATTTGAAATCAATCAACCATAATTATACAATTATGCCCTTGTTTGATTCCCCATTATTTCCAAAACACATTCTCTCTCTTTCTCTCTTATTTTCAAACATACATTCTTTAATAAAATAATATCATACGTAAATTCATAAATTTTCCTATTTCTTAACCACATTTTTTCCATCAAATCACCGTTCAAAAATACATTTTTTGAATAAAAAATGGGGCTCAAACATGCTCTATGTATACATAGATGTACGTAATTATAGTAATACTATAATTTAACTTAATCAATCATAAAACTACACACACACGCATGCACGTAATTATAGTGATACCATAGTTTAACTTAATCAATCGTAATTATATATAATTATGTATATTATATATTCACACATATATGGTAGTTTACTTATTTAGGAATGCATCTTGGAAACTTATTTTTCGCATATGAATGCTTAGTTCCATCCAATTTTCCTATATACAGTAGTACTAAATATATACACATGTACACACACACACACACAAGAGTACACACTCTTATACCATAAATATTCATATCATATAAATATGTTTATATGGTTCAGGAAATTACACTTTAGTCCTTCAACTATTTGCTGATATACAATTTGATCACCTAATTTTCATCCTCTTGCACAAAGGCCCTAATTTTAATAATTAACGACTATAAAAGATTTTGGGGTATTATAATTTAGCGTATTCCATTATAATTTTTTTTTTTAATTTATAGTATTTCTTTCGATTATATCCCATAATACCAATATTTCTCTTACACATGCTGGAGGATGTGATGCAAGAAATACTAATTTTTCAGGTCATGGACATGGAACACGAGCTTCAAGCATTAAGGATTCAACTTGCTGAGAAATCTAAGCATTACCTAAAGCTACAGAAAGAGGTTTCTGTTTTATTTTAACATATATTTTATCATGTGATTCATTGTGGTTTGTTTGTCTTTGTAATTTTTGATTTTGATTTTTCTTCTATGACTAATTTGAGAGGCAGGAAGGAATTTGAGTCTTGTCTTTTGAGTCATAGAAGTTAAAACATGGTGTTCGTCATGCACATGCATGCATTCTGATATTTAGTCATATATTTACTGTTCCTCACTTCGCAAATATTAACAAATTAAATAATGATGTCCATTTAAGAATTGTGCCTAGGTTTACTTAGATAATAAAGTTTTAGATTAGTGTGAAATGTTAGGTTTCCACGATAGAGGTACGCATACACTGGTGTCATCTATGCTAAAGCTACAACTGCAGATAGAAAGTGTTGTTGCTGCATCACTGCAAAGTTGAGCTGGAATATAAGATCCAAAAAATGAAAAAGACAAGAAAAAGGTATTCTGACTCTTGTCGGCGAAGATTTGAAACTAGAAAGTCGAAACAGCAACTACTTGACTTCATATAAACGTGATTTTTAAGTTAATAATAATAGAAATCATTTATACGACATCTTCTCTTATTTTTTATCCTTGATTGGGCTACGTATAAGGGCTCCACTTGTACCATGTGGGAAATTTCAACAAAAGCATTTTTAGATTTTTTTTCTTTTTTAAAATAGTTTCTTCTAAATAGTAGGTGCAATGAAGGATCAGAATAGTGTGGGGTATAAAGGAATGCGAGACTATATGAGAGCGAGCAATACATATGAGATAAACTAAATCCGTGAATATTTTGCCACCAATTTTTTCTGAGATCTTTTCCAACGAATTATCTTTCAGTATGTGACATTATGAGGGAAGAATGAAAAAAATGTGCTATGTGGAGGAAAGCAAGAATCTTTTACACCACACGCGAGTCAATATGTTGTGAGCCTGTTTGGCTAAGTTAAAAAGAAAAGTAAAAACTAACTTTCAAGTAACTTTTTGATTCCAAACATGCTCAGTTATGTTACAATATTCTTACTTAAGAGGAAAAATTATTTTTAAAATTATTTATCCACTTAATAAGCAAACTTTTTAATCTTACTCAAACATGCTGTTTGTGGTGAGAAGATCTGCAGAAGGCCCTTGACAGGGATAAGACGTTCTCCAAAAACAGAATTTGAATGAATTTGACTATTTCCAAGAAATCAATTTGTTTGGTTTTTGAAAATGCATCATCTGCATGTTATTAGTAGGTATAGGAATTAAGTAATCAATTTGTTTGCTTTTTACAAACGCATTATCAGCATGTTATTAGTAGGTATGGGACTTAATTTTCTCTAAAATTTTGATTCAGTACTATTATTTACAAATACTCGTTAGGATCGATTTTTATGCAGTGAGTTTGAAAAATACACGAGGTTGGATCTCTTACACGTTCATTCTCAAACATTTTCAGGTGGCGATGAGCAAGAAGGGCAAGGAAAATACTCCTTACTTATATGAAATAGATGGTACAGAGGCATTGGGTTCATATTTAGTGATATATCGTTGTTCTGATAGAGCTCCAGAAATTTCAGAATGTACCATTCAATGGTACCGTTCGACCTCGGAAGGTGGCAAAAAGGAGCTTATATCAGGTGAAACATGTCTATTCAAAGTGAAATCTAATTTTTTTCTATTTTTGTTGCAATTATTATTTATTCTTTTTTATTGTCCATTTTATGAACATTCACGTTTCCATTGACCATGCTGCACTCTGCATGTTTTGTGGTTGAATTCTATATGTTCCATTTGCTTGTACAAGAAAATATTATGTAATTTAATTAAGACAATATTTGGTAGTTATAACATTAATAAGCTTTTTACTACGTCAGGGGCCACCAAATCTGTTTATGCTCCTGAGCCTTTTGATGTTGGACGATTTCTAGAGGTTGTTATTATGACGGATGGTCAAACAATAACAGTGAGAACCACTGCTCCAATCGATCCGGGTCCGTTGACATAAATTTTTATGTACTTAAACTTCAGATTTAGTTATTTGTCTGCTTTAATAATTCTGTTTCCATTTTCCCAAACAGCGGCTGGATTAGGGAACTATGTAGAAGCATTGGTGCGAAGGCATGACATCGAATTCAATGTAAATATTCTACTGTAGTGAAAAATATATTGTCTGTGAACACGTGTTAATATATAGCACGTGTGGTAATGTAGATTGGATTGTCTTGATAGTATTTAAAAAGAAAAGAAGCTAAAATTTTGTCCAATATACGATCCATTCCTATCCACTGCTGTATTGTCTACCATGAAGTAATTAGCCATTCAAGTTTGACACATTTACATTGAAATCCTATGTTGCCCCAATGATTTTGTAACTAATTTCATTCTCATACTGGTAATTGGCTGTATTTTATTTGTTTCATCAGATATACAGTCTTTTTCATAGGTGCATGAAAAAAATGGTTTCCTCTTTTCCCTTGTTTTATACAGAATTATAAATGCTTTGCAGGTAGTTATTATCCAGATTAATGGGGTGGATAACCAGTCGCAGTCTATCCATGTACTGCATGTGGGGAAGATGAGAATGAAACTTTGCAAAGGAAAGACAACAGTGGCAAAAGAATACTATTCCAATTTAATGCAGGTATCAAATGCATCCCAAGTAAACTTTATTGTGTACCATATGGAGGCTCCTCTCATTTGAGGAAGATTTCCTTCGCTAATTCACGATGATCCGTATTGTTTCTTCCTCAATGTTACGTTATAGTTAATCATCATGTTCCCTCTTGATTTACTGTCAATACTATCATAATCTTCACTAACTTGTCTAAACTATTTCTATATATTCTGCTTAATTTATTGTTTGTAGATGCTTTAGTTACCATTTAAAGATGCGATCATTACTTACTAATCCTTAAATGTTTTACAAAATATAAGTAAATTTTTTAGCTTTAGCCAAACATGCTCTGAATCAGAACCGAGTAGTTTGAGGTACTATTTTCTTAGTTTTTACAGGACTGAAATATTGTTTATGCTGAAGTATGGTCCTGCATTCATAGTCATGAAATTTGTTACATGTTCAGCTCCTTCTTTTGTTTCCCGTAAACTGGACTAAAACACCCATTTATAATATTGTTTTTCCACCTTCAGCTTTGTGGAGTTAGAGGTGGTGGGAACGCGGCAGCTCAGGCAGTATATTGGCAAGCAAAGGACGGGCAGTCCTTCATCTTAGCATTTGAATCAGAGAGAGAAAGAAATGCAGCTATTATGCTGGCAAGAAGATTTGCATTTGACTGTAATGTAAGTGTCCCAAATCTTTATTTCTTCTCTTTTTCGCTTGTAATCTGTTTTCCGGTAAAGAAAAATAAACTGAAAATTATATAATCAATAATCTTTCCAGATTATGCTTGCTGGGCCAGATGATAGATCCGCTACAGGAACTTAATATACCGATCTAATTTTAGAAAAGTGTAAGTATATCGATGTCCTTGTGTATCTCATTTCTCTTGGTTTTTAGTCGGCAAAATATGTCGAATTTGCTTGCTTGGTGCTATGGACCTGCACTACTCACCTTTTCATTTTCTAGGCGTTTTTTTAGTGGCCTTGATCTGATTTTATATATATTTTTTCAATCTGATTGTAATGCTAATCTCGGAAGAGAAAATCCGGCTGTAGCGAGTTTTGTTTGTGTATCTGAATTTGTGTCATGTTGAACACTGGATAGTAGAATAGAAAGTTTGGGCTTTGCTAGAATCTTTCTCAAACACTAGAAATAGTTGTCATTTAGATGTTTCGTTTTTACTTATTTATGGGCTTCGAATCGCTGTAAAGGCTTATTTGGTATATTGGACTGATGAATTTTAATATGATTGAGAAAGATTGTAATAGAATCAGTCACTTGTTAAGTCTAGTCTTGTCAAGTGAAAATAAGAACTTGGAAAGGAAGATTGGAAGAAGTGAAGCTAAAAGTACACAGTTAGATATGCATTCTTTTGACGACGATAAAGGAAAATTCATCGATAATGTCGATGAAGTGGTAGGGTTTGGCTATATTGATCTATTCATTCTTTCACACTTTCATTAGTTGAATTCTACAGTATTATTATGTATAAAATTCATTGAGAAAGTGTAAAAGGCATGCATGAGTGTAAAGTTTATATCATCAATGAGTTAAAATTGACACTAGAATCATGTAAATGATTGAAGTTCCCACAAATGGGCTTAGCATTGGAAATTTTCATGCTGCAAATGGATAGTCTTTTCGCATACACAACCCTGATTGGTTTAGCTAAAAAGTTGGAAAAACTTTAAGTCAAAGTTGACAATTAATTTTAATCATATTTTATAAGACTTACAAGTGTTATTAAATTTTCAATTATATATTTTATCTTCGAAAGGGAAACGATCCAAATCACTAGGTAAGACTCCTAAATGATCGCTCAGCGATAAAGAAGGTGACCTTGACCATTTTTTGCTGATATTGTTAAATTTTATCAAAACTTGTTAAAAATTTAATTTTTGCAAAATCAAACATGGGCACGGTATTGAACATAATAATAAGATTAGATTTTTTCTTCTTTTTCAATTTTTAATATTGCAGATTGTGTAATAAAAAAAATGTCAAATCAACTTCATAGATGCCAAGATTGACAAGTTAACAACGTGGGGAAGAAAAATTATGACAAGTTAATAGTAAGTTGTATTTTATTGAATATTTAATTCTATTATGAAAAAAAGAGGGGAAGAAACAATATGACAAGTTAATAGTAAGTAGTAGTTTATTGAATATTTCGTTCTATTATGGAAAAAAAAGAGGGGAAGAAACATTATGACAAGTTAATAGAAAGTTGTATTTTATTGAATATTTCATTCTATTATGGGCAAAAGAGGGTCAAAGAAAGTTGTTGAAATAAGAAAATTCCTATTGCCTTCAACCATAAATGTAGTAATAACTTGGTAATTATTAATAGGATGTATTCGTGATAGTTAAATTCAGCGAATTATGGGTAAACATATACAATTAAAAATTGACTTTAGTTTTAGAGCATGTTTGAGCTTCATTTTTTTTTTTTTTTGTCAAAAATGTATCTTAAAATACTGATTTGATGGAGAATGCATAGTTAAAAAATAAGAAAAAAGTTTGAGTTTGCGAATAATATTATTTTATTGAAAAATGTGTGATTGAAAATAAAAGAGAGAAAAATATATTTTGACAATGAAGACATAATTGGTTCGATTGCTTGAAATTAAGACCTATATCTAAATTAACAATACTTGTCTTAAAAAATTGCCTTTATGTTGTTTGTTTGACAATAATTTGTGCTTGAATAATGCTACTTTGTCAAAAAGTAGATGACAGATAGACCGACATAATAGGTGTTGACAATATATGATCATATGAAAACACTGATTGTATTTTAAACAATCCAATGATAGATATCATGTTAAGAATCATGTCAATCATTATGTCTATATAACATAATTGACCATGCTTAGTCGGCCATGCAACCAAATATTTATCTCTAATAGAAAATGGTTAAAATCTATTAGTTATGTTAATCTGCCGCCTGGAAATTTTCAGAATTTACTTATTAGTTGATTTTTGTATAATTTGATATACACCTTACTATTTAGTCTTACGAATATATATTACAGTTGCACAAAGACCACATCAGACTAACATTTTAAATAAATTATACGAGTGACACTCCTCCACCTTTCTGATAATATAAGAGATGCTCTCTGACGATCTAGAAATGGAGAGATCAGTGATATTTTGAAAAGATGGGATGTCTCTGAGACTATGTTTGAGAGTCCCTCATTTTCAGGGGAAATGATTGTTTGATACCTTTTTTTTTTTTCCATGAAAAATTAATACGTGCACTAATTCCTCAAAATGATGAAAACAATTTTCCCACCATTTAGGTGGGAAAATGGTTTCCATGTTTTTTTTTTTTTTTTTGGCAATGGAAATAAATTTCATAACCAATTTATAAAAAAAAAATTCACTTTAATGGACAATTTCCATATAAAATGAAGTCAAACGAACACCAAACTTTGATGAAAAAATAGTGAAAAAATAGTTTTCGAGCAAATATTTTTTTTTTATAACTTTTTGGCAATGGTAACAAATTTCATAACCAATTGTAAAAAAAAAAAAAAATTCGCTTTAATGGACAATTTTCATGTATAATAAAGTCAAGCGTGAAGAAAAAGATCCAAAAATTTAAAATTTTTCCGGGTGGAAAATTATAACAATTAAACACACTTAATTAACAATTCCTTGACAAACAAGTTTTAGGCAATTACTTTCCATGGAATTCATTTTCTTTCCGTCTATTTTCCACCCTTACAATCAAACGGACCCTAATATTATCAGAAAAGTGAAGGAATGTATATAGTATTATTTTTATTTTTAAAGTTTGAATTGTTCAAAGTTTAAGGAAAATAATGTAAACGAAAATTATCATGACTTTCACTAAAATCTTCTGTCACTAAGACCACCTGCTTCTGTCATTCCAATAATATTATTTTATTATTTCAGTGCTGATATTATTCTGACTTGACTAAAAATGGTTAAGGGTTGTTTGACAAATGTTTTTTTTAATCAAAGCTTTAATTGATTTTGATAGAAGTTAATAAAATACGTGGTTACAAAATTAATAAAATTGTAAGTTTCATAAAATGTGATATTAAAATTAATTATTAACTTCAGTCTCAACTTTTTAACAAATTTTAAAGCTTTTTTCAAACGAGCATTAATTTGATTCTTACATCGACAATATCTAAAAAATCATTAAAGAAATTAAATTAAAATCATGTATTCTTTAATGAGGAATTTGGA
>CAIGRP010089574.1:0-18739 GCA_903798385.1 Fraxinus cuspidata
AAGGTGACGATCAAGAAAGCTCAAGGTGGAAATCGAGTATTCACAATCGCAGACAAATCGAGCACTTGCGTCAAATTCCAAATCGAGCAACAAATTGTGCACTAGCACCAAATCAATCGAAGATTAAACTATATGTTTGAACTTACTTGTAAAGGTAAAATTTGTTTATGCACGATAAAAATTCACTTTGTTAAACGTTTGCATTAAAAAATATTTTTCAAATGTAATAATTTCAACTTAATTTTCAATCATATTAGCATCACTTACTTTGAAAATGAAGTAAAAACGTTATGCAAAAAACTTATCGATTGTAAAAATTTTAAAAAAAAAAAAGGAAGGGCCAAAATTCTGGTCATCGGACGTCCAGGTGGTGAACCGGATGTTCGTTCGGCAGCAACAGTCGAAAAATCGACCGTTCTGATTCTGACTTGCAACGGCTATTTTCAGCGTCCTGTACTATTCCGGATGTTCGGATGATCGTCCGGTTCGGCAGAACATTTTATGTTTTCAATTGCTATAAATATCAACTCACTTGCCACTTATTACAACAACTTAAGAGCGTTCAAGTGAGATTCTTTGAGCAAAATTGTATTGATTTATCATCTCATTTATCATCATAAAATCATTTTTTCTTTGAAAAACTTTGATCAAATTATCTTTTGAAAATTATTCTACACATCAAAGTTTTACATACCAAACACTTGAGTTTCATTCATTGCTATTTATTAAAGTGTTAGCTTATTTCTCTCTTTATATTTAATTGTCATCATATCATTTATTAACAGAAAAATTTAAATTTGTAAAATCAATTTTCTTCAAACTTGTAGGTCGTGTTGAGGTTTCCTAAAACTCAACGTTGTATAAGGATCCGTGTTCATTGGTTGTAAGTCATCGGAAGCTTTGTAAAGGGTTAGATTGCACACAAGTCAATCAACATAGTAAAATTTAGTGTTGGCAAAGGGCGGGTTCGGGGTAGGGCACCCCCGCCCCGTCCCGCCCCTCGACTTTCCCACCCCGCCCCACCCCGCCTTAGTCGAGGTGGGGTGGGGTGGGGTGGGGTGGGAAAGTCGCGGGGCGGGTTAGGGGGCGTTTCCCGCACCGTTTATTTTTTATTTTTATTTATTTTTTTCGGTTAATTTTTTTTATAATTGATTAATTTTTTTTTTATTCTTGGCGAGGCAAGGGTGCCCCGAGACGGGGCCCCCACCCCGCCCCGCCAACCCGTTCAGGACGGGTTTTTTTGCCCCATTCGGGGTGGGGCGGGGTAAATTCCCATCTCTAGTGAAATTGGTATTGCTCGTGCCGAATAACTTGGTAACGGAGAAAGTAGATCATTGAGTTTGATCGAACCTCCATAATTATATCGCTTGCATTTTCTATGGCTCTTTACTTATTATTTTTATATTCGTGCTTATTACATAAATTAATTTATCTAGTTATTACGTGCTTAATTTTAGATTAAAATTTCAAAAAAGTGTTAAAAACAAATTAACCCCCCCCCCAACCCCCACCCTCTTAGTTAGTTATTCTTGGGCTCATTAGTGATATCTTTTGTGGTGTATGATGATAATCTATAAAAAGGAGATAGATTTCATTCTTAAATACAATAAAAACTACAAATACAAGAAATCATTCCATGTTGAAAGAGTTATTAAAAGTCTATATGCATATTCATATACTTTAGTGTTCTTCGAGTTCAATGGAGAAAATCGAAAGATCCAATAACAATATAGTGTTATTCAACAACCAACTATGATTTCAAAACCATTCAAATCTACTTCAAGATGATCAATAATCTCAATTTGCCACTCCTATTATAACATCTGTTTGTGATTGTTGTCTTCAAAAATTTTGATACACAATGCCAACAACTTTCAATTTGTGACCTCAATTGTTTGGCAGGTTTCAATTAACCATATTCTGGCTGTGGGAATCGAAGTTACTTGGTTTGGTGAGTTCGATGTAGATTCTCTCTTTGTATGATTGCCAATGTTAAAATGGAGTCATATTTGAAATAGGAACATATGTAAATGAATCCTTGATTTTAGGAATTAGAATTTAATTTAATATATATATACTATATATATTGTTTACTACCCGACTCTTGGATGTTTAAACCTTGTTTCTTAAAAAGGAAATTGAATATAGTAAACACCTAATATATGTATTGTTCTTTAAAATTAATTTTTAATTTTGACTTAAATTTTAATCAAATTTTTTGCGGTGCTAAACAGAGGCTAAATATAATTTAATCAATATAGAAATAATTCATTTCGGGTAGGGGGTAAATAACCCAATGGATCTTCCAATGGCCCCACCCCTATTGCAGATATCAAAATAGCTATCGGCCACCTTCAAAGGAGGAGAAAGACAATGCCCAAATATCATCCGGCCATTGCTACAACTCAATCACCCGAAAATTGTTATTTATATATGAACATTTCTTCGCTTATCCACTACAAAATTTAATGTATGGAAAGCTCCATAATTTAAATAAATAAAAAAGAAAGAAAGAAAAAAGGAACATTTTGAATTTAGCCAATTGAAGCTAAGCATGGATCATGCGAATAATGTATTAAATTCAACATTGTAATCTTATAAGGATTTTTTTGAGCTCCAATTTTGGGATGAATAAATTTTGTAATATTAATTTTTGGAAAAATACGTGGTTAAAAAGTAGTGAGATTTTTTAAGTTTGGTGTAAATTATATGTTTATTAGTAAATGACCATTATACCCCTGAACCCTAGTTATTATGATGGTTGTATTCCTTGCAGTCCTATTCTTCTCTATAAATATGGAGCTTCGGTTATCAATGAAGTACACAAAAAATGTCTATTGACTTGTCTACTTTCTTCTCATTTTTCTCTCTATTTTATAATATGTAATAAATATGAAGTCTTAGCCAATTGAGTTAGCAAAATTTATTCGTCTTTCTACTTACAAATCTCTTAGCCGGTTAGGTAGAAAAAATATTTTTTTCCTTCAATCAAATAAAGTCAAGGACCAACAAATTGAGTCTACAAATAAACTCTTCTTTTCTTCTCAAAGTAAATGTCAGTATTCTCATAACTTTGAATTGCATGACAAAGCGATATATTTATTCGATCTGGTCATATCGTTTTAACTACACCAATTTAAGATGAGTAAATATTTACTTAAATATAATATTTTCCATGTAATATTTTAGTACAATATTCCAGAAGAATATTATTTAAATGTTCTAAAAAAGAAACAATGTAAATCAATATTTCAGAAGAATATTGTAATATTGCTTGAAAATGAATATTATGTTTGTATTTTTTTTGTTACTCTTGAAGAAGCACAAATTCACACATACAATATTTATAATAATATTTTATTGTTATTCTTGAAAAAGTATAATATTTGTACATATTATATTCTAGAAGAATTTTTATCAATGTTCTTGATGAAACATTATTCTTTTTAAACAATATTCTATAAAAATATTGATTAATATTCCTGAAAATGTAAAAACCTTATACATCGTAAGGTTTTAAAAAATATTTTATTGTTGCTTACTAAATAAAAGTATGCATCAATATTCAAGAAAAATATTGGTTTGATACTCGTGAAAAGACGTTGTATATATTATGAAAGAATTGTATTATTAATTCGAAATCAACAAATAAAAGAAAAATCGCAGAATCTGGACAACCTACAGTATTTGTGATCAAGCGTTGATATCTAACCGCTGGTCTGATCGTTGTAAAATTTTAGAAGCAGATTTACAACTAATTGTTCTTCAAATACAACGGTTTAGATGAAGATTAAACGTTTCATTTGTGAGAAATAACTATGCGAACAGTAGTGAAAATTTTGAATTGATGAAAAGATCGTGAATTTTTGGACAACAAAAGTTTTTTAGGTTTTATTTTTAAAGAATTTGAAATTACTCAATGTTATCTCTATTTCAATTTTTAAATACTATGTCATTAGTTTTAAATAAGAAGAACTTTATATTCGTTTAATATTCTAGAATAATATTGTGTTGTTGCTTATGTAGAGCACAAATTTTGATTCTTAAAATATTGTATTATTTAGCTCGGAAGGTAGAAAAAAAAATTAATTTCAATATTTTAGAAAAAGATTTAATTTATACTCTTGAAAAGAATATATTTCTTGTTGTGTTCCTGAATATTCACAGCTTAATGTGAAAACATTTATATTGATGTTTCCGAAGAATTATAGCTCAACTGTATAAATATTCAAGAATGATATTATTTTGATAATCCTAAAGAAATCAAAATTTTATACAAGTCAATATCTTAGATGAATATTGTGTCAAGGATTAACTTTATGTAATTCTTAATCTGATAAATATGTTAATGCTCATGGAGAAGCATAACTTATATATGAATAAACCATTATTCTAGAAGAATATTTAGTTATTTCAAAAAAAGGGATTATACATATTAATATTATAAAAAATATTTTTCGTTCATAAATAATCATAAATTTTATACCTTTTAATATATTAGAAGATATATAATTAATTTAATTTATCAATATTTTAGAATAATATTTTATATTGCTTATGAACAATCATAACCAAGTATACGTCAATATTTCAAAGAATATTGTGTCGTCGCTCTCGATGAAGTGTGAAGCTATATTTAAATAATGTTCTACGGCAATAGTGTATTGATACTTTTGAAAATATGTTGTTGTTCCTAAAAAATCACAAATTTATACATACCATATTTTTATTAAGAATTTGATCTCGAAAGTATAAACATTATACAAAAATATTCTTAAAGAATATTCTGTGGTTATATTTGAAGAATCGCAAATTTATACACTTCAATGTAAATATTTTATTGATTTCAAAAAATAGCATTTTAAATTAGATTGCTTATAAATAAGAACAATTTTGTTTATATCAATAATCCAGAGCAATATTGTTATGGCACTCTGAAAGATTCAATACTACGTTACATGGGAGAATAAAATTTTACTATTGATAGTAATTTATTCTTTACTAAATTAAAGAGAAATCTAAAAAGTTCTTAACAATGTTTCTTAATTAATACACTATACTAATATTAGTACAATTGAAACAAATGTATTGAACCAGATTTTCAATAACTCTAACATTTTTTTGTTTAGCATATTCAGTTAGAACATCGTAGGATTAATAATGATGCAAATGAGAATTCAAATAAAAATTTATTGAAGAACCAAAAGATTCTACAATCTATCGAATATAATGCTTGTTCTCTATATTATAAATTGGTCATTGATCACTAGTCATCACTAGTTAAAGGTTGGACTAAATCCCTTTAAACTTCAGAATTAATTAGGGTGATATATGGGACTCTATCATCTTTCATGTTGACCATTTAAATATTATTTGTATTTAATAGATATAATACACATACTAGATGATTGTATAGTGTTTGCAATCTTAAGTTTGCGAAATTATTATTCAAATTTAATATATGATCATAATGTTTATATTATACTTTCAAGACGATGTGTCGTGTTAAAGCTAGTGAGCCTAAATTTCAGCATTTTAGTAAGTGTTGGTTGTATATCGATAAATAATTTAACATTATTACTTGTTAAACGCATCCAATCAATTTCCTAGTTTTTATTGCGAACAAAGTATTTTCTATTTCTGTTTAGAGAATGTTATTAGCATCATGCCACATCAAGGTTTTCCCACTATATTTGGCTTATGGTCGAGCCTAATACTTTCATCTAATTATTTTGATATTGTAATATATGTACAATTAATTTACTACAAATGCATTGAGATAGAAAGTAAAAAATGCTGAGAATATATGCATAGTTTAAACCCTTATAAAATATCTTAAGCTCTAGCGATTATATTTTATAACGTGACTTACTGATTGTCTATTTAACTGAACAATTCTTAGCATTAGGAGGAGGAATTAAGAAGTTGAAAATAATGTACAAATAAATCGTGATATATTATCGGATCCTTGCAAAAGACAATTTGAACCAAATGTTCAAAAGATAATTCATTTAGAGATGCATTTACTGATCAAGAGATCAAATATCTCACACCGCTTTAATTGCTCTAACTAGAATTGACGTCTTGGGATGACAATTTGTTAACATTAAGGGATTGTTTGAGCGTTACTTTTGTTTAAAAAAAATGCATTCTTAAATAGCGTATTGATGAGAAATGTGTGGTTAAAAAATGAGGAAAAATTTTGGGCTTGCATATAATATTATTTTATTGAAAATGTGTGATTGAAATAAAATCAAAATACTATTCAAAAATACATTTTTTCCCAAAAAATGGAGCTTAAACAAGGGCTATATCTAATATATCTATGGCATCCCTTAAAAGTGAATGAATTCGATTTAAGACAAAAATCTTCAAAAGAAAAATGGAACATATAAGAAAGATGATCCCATTTATGAGGTATATACTTTGGAAAAGTATATAGACATGACAAAATATAAAATCTCAGAAAATGTTTAGGTACCTGAAATGTTGAAAATTGAGATATCTAAATAAGTTTTGTCGATATGAGAAGGAAATAAAATGGAAAAGAAAAGTTATCAATAATACTTTTACCATTTCATGTTATGAATAGTGTTGATATCGAAAATATATTCGTCGAAACATATCAATTGAATAAGTGAACGACAAAATAAAAGTATGCAATTTTATCAAAAATTGAACTTATCAAATAAGCATGAAGTTTCTGAACCTATAGTTCAAACACCAAAAAGTATATATTTATGCGAAAAATAAATGAGAAAAATAAAGTACTAACATCTAATGTACAACTCTTAAAATAATAATTTTTGCAAAGATCGTGATTGATGTAATCCAAAATCTATATCTATTATACTGACGATGCATGAAATTTAATATGTGATTATATCCAACTCATCTGGCATGACAATTATTGTTATCATTGAAGGATTTAATATGTCTTAGACATATAATTCAAGTGATATTATCATGAGTGGAAGTAAATACATTTTGTACTTTTTTTTTAACCAAGATTTTGTCCAATTAAATTTTTCTATTAAAGTTTTTAATGAGACAACTTTTGCAATATACTCGAAAAAATAATGTGTTATTTTTCTTTTATTAGAATTTTCCCACAAATTTTTTCCTAATAAGATTTTAACGAAACATATTCTTTATGTGATAATGTCCATAACATACAAAACATTTACCTTCAAAATAATACTCTTATATGTTACAAATTGTACACGATTTTTGAAGATTAACAAAACAATTTATTTTTCAACAGATCATTATGTGACTATAGACAAATAAAGATTAATATGTATTATCTATGAAGACGTTATTGCTTGTAGGCTCTAAAAGGACAATATAAAACATATTTCACCAGAATTGCAATATTGAAGATATTGACATACAAGATATGAATGATTCGATATAAGAAGTTTCGTTTATTGAAATCAGGGGAGCAAATGTACTCTTTTTCCTTAGCTCCAGTTTTGTATTTTCTTGACAAAGTTTTAACGAGTTAGATATTTGATAATATCTCATTCAAGTGAAAGTGTTGTAAATTATATGTTTATAATTGAATAACTATTATATCCCTACAACTCTAATTATTAGGGTAATTAGCACATAACGTTCTCACATATCACTACTATTGTGGAAAATGTCCATAGCTTTCATTTTTCAGCATTTTCACCCTTATTTCCACATTTCATTGCGCAAAATGTCATTTTCATCCATTTTCTTAATTAAAAATTGTGAAATGACAAATATATCATTCTCTTTAAATAAAACAAAAAGAAAAAAGAAAAATTAATTGTAAGCATAGTCCCAACATTTTTTAAAAAGCGCAAATGAGTCTCAAATAATTATAAAAATGGTAATTAGCACATAATGTCTAAAACGTTCTCACCTTATATATATATATTTCCACCCTTAATTACCCATTTGATTGCATAAATCATTATTTCTATTCATTTTCATCTAATTTCTTAATAAATAGCTTTGAAATGATGAATATACCCTCATATTTAAATTAAAAAGCTAAAGAATTATTGCAACTATAGTCCCAATTTTTTAAAAAAGTGTAAACGAATCCTAAATAAATTATAAAAAAATTAAAAAAATTAATTTTTTAAAAGTGCAAATGAGCCATAAATGAATTATTAAAAAATCAGAAATTAGTTTTTTTTTAAACGTGTAAACGAATCCCAAATAAATTATTTAAAAAATTAAAAATTGATTTTTTTTAAAAAAGTAGAAACGAGTCTTAATTAAATTTATTAAAAAAAAATTAAAAAGTGCAAACGTGTTCCAAATAAATTATTAAAAAATTAGAAATTAAAAAAAAAATCTTATTTTTTAAATAGGAGAGTATGTTTATCATTTCACAGCTCTCCATTAAGAAATTTGATGAAAATGAATAGAAATGATGGTTTGCACAATTAAAGATGCAATTAATAGTGAAAAAGTAAAAAAAAAAAAATGAATACGGATGTTTTCCGCTATAATAGTGAAAGTTAGGGACATTATGTACTCACGACCCTTTTAATAATTTATTTGTGACTCATTTGCTATTTTTTTAAAAATTGGGATTAGGTTGCAATTATTTTTCTCTTTTTCTTTTTGTTCTATTTAAATAGAAGGGTATATTCGTCATTTCATAATGTTTAATTGAAAAAATAGATATAAATAACTTTTTTGCGCAATAAAATGTGGAAATATGAGTGAAAATGTCAAAAAATGAAAGATAATGACGTTTGTCACAATAACAGTGAAAGGTATGACGTTATCTACCAATTATCCCTAACTATTATGATTGTTATATTCCTTGCCCTCTAATTTTTCCTATAAATATGAAGTTTTGGTTCTCAATAAAATAGAAAAGAAATGTCTATTAACTTCTTTACATTCTTCTCATTTTTTCTTTATTTTATCATGAAGTTTAGATTAAAATTAATTACTGAGAAAATATATAATTAAGGGTGAGTTTGAGCCACATTATTTTAGAAAAATATATTTTGGAATAGTTGATTGATGGAGAATGTATGGTTGAAAAAGAAGGAAAAGTTATTGATGTGATGTAAAATATTATTTTATTGAATAATGTGTAATTGAAAATAAGTAGAAGAATGAGAATGAGAATTTTAATGTGTACCAAAAATATTATTTTTTTAAAGAATGTGTGATTGAAAATAAATTGAAAAATGAGAATGAGAATTTTAATGTATACCAAAGAGATGCTTAATTATATATTTCACAGTGGCCAAAAACAAGTTTAAAAAATATGATTTTTTAATTAATAGAATTTAAACACGGACAAAATAATTTCAGAAAGCAACTGCACCACACCACCCATATTACGGTCCAAATACAAGCATCAAATCAAATCAAATCGAATTTGACTTTCTTCCGTGAAATTTCTAAACCACCCTCGTTGTCTGTCAGAAATCAATTAACCTGGACGTATCTTTGCACTCATATCCAATTATTTTCGCGTCTCTTCAAATCCTTTCTTCCATTCGGTTTTAGGGAGTAAAAAAATGGGTTCTGTTGGCAGGGTATGCATTTCTACAATCTCAGTTTAGGGTTTGTTTTTAATTGTTTATGTATTTGCTAATTGAGATTTTATGGTTAATTTTATTTTCTTATGTCACGTGTTTGTACCAAAATCATCTGAGCTAAATTTTGAACGTTTGACAAAATCGAGAATTTGATTTGATAATTTTGATGAATAATCTTGCTTGTGCGTTCTCTATATTTGAGAGCGGCCTAGAATTTTGTTGGACTAAACTGGACTGATATAATTTTGCTGGAACGATTGATTGCTTTGTCCTTCCTGTTCTCAACGCCATATACCTATCTACCTTTATTAAAAGCTTTATGGATTTGTTATGGTTGGATCTAAGAACTTGGGACATATTTGGTAGGCCTTATTGGATTAGTAGACAATTTTTTTCCTTCTATTCTTCCTGATTAACCCACCTTGCCGCACAAGGTATAATTCTCAATGACGTTTGATAATATTTTCATGATTGTTCTTTGAATTCGAGAGATTCTCTACCAGAAAATGAAGAGTTGAGGAATGGATATGTGCTTCAGTTTTCTGCTATTATTATTAAACCCCGAAGAGGGGGTGGGGGGGGGGGTGGGGAACAAACAAGAGAATTTGGTATTTTACTTCTGTGTTTTTAATTTTTATTTCTGTAATTCGCTTAAAACTTTCATGGAAGATCGGAATGAGTTTTCTTTTTATGATCATTCGCATCAGATCTCTTTACATTATGTATGGAGAAGCTGCTTTTCACAAAGTGTTCATTAGAATAATATTCCAATGGGTCTACCAATTAGGAGTACTTGCATTTTACTTCAGTTCTGAATTATGGAAAAGAAAAATCAGTTCATATATACAGAAGAAATTTTTTTCAGACGTCCTAATTTTGATGTTATCGATTGAGGATTCTTATTCTGAGCTATTGTTTGGTTTTCTTATGTTAAGACTGAATAATTGTTATTTATTCTGTACGTGTGGAATGGTATACATGTTATCTTTGATGAATGTCTGTCTTCTTATAATCTTACTATAAATAAAGCCAACTATCATTCTCCAATAATTCTAATACTTTTCTCTTTTTTATTTTTTCCCTCCTGTACCTTCTGTTAAGCAGTTTGGAAAGGAAAGTTCAACTTAAATTTGGTTTGTTGCAGGATGATAGAGAGGAAGTTATACAGGCATGGTATATGGATAAAAGTAATGAAGATCAGAGACTACCTCATCACCGTGACCCCAAGGAATTTGTGTCCTTGGATAGACTTGCTGGTATTTATTGTTAGAAGATGCCAATATAATTACAATTTACAAACAAGCGTTTTATCTGTCATCTTGCAAAATTTCAGAACTTGGAGTGCTCAGCTGGAGATTAGATGCTGACAGTTATGAAACAGATGAAGAGTTGAAGAAGATCCGTGAAGCTCGTGGATATTCTTACATGGTATGGTAGACGATAAAATAAAGGGATAATCGAAGTTAAATAGATAGCTGTTTGTAAACAATTTTCAGTCGATAGCTGTTTTCCAGTGAAATTAGTGTAATGGGATTAACATCTCTTTTAGGACTTCTGTGAGGTTTGCCCTGAAAAATTGCCCAATTACGAGGAGAAGATCAAGAATTTTTTTGAAGAACATCTTCACACAGATGAGGAGATCCGCTATTGTGTTTCAGGGAGCGGTAGGTTTATGATGATGAACATGACTAGATGATTTTGCTCTGCTTAATGACCGTGGTAAATAATGTAATTTCTTCATGGTGAAGGTTATTTTGATGTCCGTGATTGTGACGAGGCTTGGATCCGCATCTGGGTGAAGAAAGGAGCAATGATTGTTCTTCCTGCTGGAATATATCACCGATTTACGCTGGATTCAGACAACTACATTAAGGTAAACTTCAAAGGAGCACGCACCACATTTCTTACCCCAAATTTCAGTCATATTTTAAATTATCTGAAGTTTATGCTACTACCTTTTTAGAAATCTCTATTCACAAAAAGAAATTAGAAGAAAAGCAACGAAGTTGCTATGGGAGAGATGATAACATATACATCTAAATACTGAATTTGTAGTCTTCTAGTCTATGTAACTTAATTCATGTGTGTAGATAGTGCATATGTAGACTCATCACTTTCTTATATTGGGTTTATGCTAATGTTTTATTAATCTCTCTTGTGTCAATGCCACAACAATGCACATAGCATGTGAATACGCACTTTTTAAAACTTGAGCTGCTTTATTTGAGATGCATCGGTTGACCATATTATGTGCAGGCAATGAGGCTCTTTGTTGGCGATCCTGTTTGGACTCCATTCAATCGCCCTCATGATCATCTACCTGCCAGGTATTGTCAACCTTTCCGGACTTAGATACACCACCCTCTCCACCCACCCTTACACGCCAAAAATTGAAAAAACTGGGGAAAACAAATAACAAAAGGAACAGTGGCTGGTGTGATATCCAAAATGCTAAAGCACAAGCACAAGCACGTGCACACAAGGAAATAGAAAATAAATTACAGTCTTGAGGAATAAGATGGTGTCTCTATGTGCAGGAAACAGTACGTTGATACTTTTGTGCAGAAGAATGCTGCTGCTGGTCATGAGGTTGGTGCTGCAGCTTAAACGGTTAAACCCCTGTTTTAAATTTTAAAACTTGGTAAACTGTCGGGTCTGTGAGCATAGACTTGGTTGTACGGACTTACTGAAATTGTGCAGCCTTAATTGGACATATGGCTTGCGTGTTATAAAATAAAATAAATATATTTTAAATTGCTGCCGTTTACCAGATACAGATTGTGGAATGTATGGAATTTGTACTCCTTGAGTAGGACACTTCATAAATGGGTACTGTATACAAATATATCGATTAATCCATTGGTTTCATGTCTTGTTTAGTTGTTCCTCTGGCTATGTTGACCCATTAGATTGGATAGAACTGGATAAAATAATTGAATTAAGGATATAAGGCGTGTGAGAGAATTTGTATGTTCGGTTGAATTTGATGTGCTTTTTACTAAATAGGCCACCATTACATTATTATTAGTTGCTATGAGATAATATTTATGTCAAGGACAATGCAGGCATTACATCCATAAAAAAAATGGAAACTATGAACTTTATTGTTGTCATTTTTATAATTGTATCAGAGGTTCTCAATTTTTTCACTGCATTCTTACCATAACGTTCGGAGGGCCAAAACCTTGTACGTTAAAATAAAACAAAAAAGAACAAATAAAAAGTAGTACAAGACATTTGTATCTCATTTTGAAGTAGGTTACAAATTTGGACAAATCATACTCATAAATTACATATATATATTAATTAAAAATTGAGGGTAAGAATGTAATATAGAAAAAGAAACATAAGTATAATAATAAGCAAAAGCTGAGGGACCTTTAGTACAATTAAAATGTACATAACTGCTAAAAATCGTGATGTGAATCATGCAAGCATGGCTTTGTGATAAATTCTCTTCTGTATGTTTTAGATTGAAAAGTAATAAAAATTTGTATATTATTTTTAATTTGTTGTAAAATTATGGTTGATATTTATTTGGTCTCATCAGAATACTTAGATAAATTATATCTACTCGAAAGAGCAATTTACTCTGATTGTAACTCTCATTAAGGACTATATAAATACAAGTCTTGGTTTTTTATAAAATACACATTTTGGCTCTCTCTCTCTCTCTCTATTTCTTTTCTTATATTTATCTCTAGTTCTTTTAGTTTCATAACACGTTATCAGCACAATAAAGCTCAACAATATAGAGGGAGAATTCAAAATCCTAGTTGTTGAAAATTTGCAGAAGTCTGATTGTCATGAAATATTGGCATGAAATTCAAAACTTATTGTTCTTCAAATCCAACGGTTATGGTTAAAATTAAGCACTCCATTCGTAAGAAATCAGTATGTGAAACATAACCATTTTTAAAAATAAAATAAAATAATCATTGATTTGTGGTCCTAATCTCAAAATATATATTTTGGAATGTCACGTAACCCATCGACTCCTATTCACAAGTTTATATATTCTTTTGAATTGGTTATTCGGTATAAGAATTACATATGGTTGATTGTATGATTACATTAAGCCCCAGTTTGGTACACATTATTTTTTTCATTCTCATTTTTTTACTCATTTTCAACCACACATTTTTTAATAAAATAATATTTTACATCACATCAATAACTTTTCCTTCTTTTACAACAACACATTCTCCATCAATTTACTAATTCAGAATTTATTCTTCCAAATTAATGTGGCTCAAACACACTCTAAATAATATTTTTGGGCACGTATCCACCTACAAATTCCAATTGATAAACTATCATGTTTTCTTTAATTGATTGCTATGTATAGGTTATAATTATTACACTCTGCATATTCAATTTTTGTATTCAATTTGTATGTTAAAATTGATCACAACGTAAAATATGTTAGTCGTGCATATTTAATTGATGTGTTTTATTTGTCGTTGCTCTCGAAGAATCTCAATATTATACTATTCTGAAAAACATTACCTTCTTTTAAAGAGCATGACATTACAATTTCAATACTCTAAAATGATATTATAAAATTGTTCTCGGAATATAATCTATTTATATGTGTCAATATTTCAGAAGAATATCACGTTTAATTTAGTGAAGAGAATATATTTCTGGATAATGGTAAAAATTAATTTTAGTAAAATATGAGATTCTACAAATTCTTCTACAAGACTCCAAAAGACTCAATATTGCATTATATAGAAGGACAAATTTATTATTACTAGCAATTTGTTCTCCACTAAATAAAAGAATAATATACTAAGTTTCTAACAATATTTTTAATTTGCACACTGTACTAATATTAGTACAATTGAAACAAAAATTGTATTGAAAGATAAAATAGAAGATTTTTCAATGAAAATTTTTTTTATATGATGTTTGTTCTCTTTATTGAAAATTGATCATTAATTATCACTAATTAAAATAATGATAGAATTCCCTATATTTTTTAGTTGGCTAGAATTTTAAATTTTATGCACAGTTATGGTAATAATATATGGACTTGTGATTATATCCACTGTCTTTACAAAATTCACTTAATGTTGAGATTCTTGCATTATATATTATGGCTTCATTTTTCTTATTTCTTTTTTGCCTAAATATATACCTTTAGATTTTTGGACTTAATATCAAGAAACTTCAATTTTTTTTCTAGTAAATTTAATTTTATTAGGATTGAGTCCTTTTATTTTGTAAATTATTTCTTTGATCGATATGTTCAGTGAATTTATTTCGATATCTCACTATTTATAATATGATACGGTAAATGATGTACAAAAGTGTTATCAACAATTTTTTTCTTTTCTATTTTATTGAGAGATTTCTACTTTCAAATTTCCATTATTTCAAATACTTGAACTTCTTATAGGGTTTTATATATGTTCTCCAAGAGTACAAGTCTCCTCCATGGAATCATTTCCTTATTTGCTCTATTTTCTTTGGGAGTTTTTTTTTAAAATCTTAGAATCGAATGTATATACGCTTTAGACGTGCCATATATATATCAATTATACCATAAACAAATTGTCCTCCGAGGATGTCAATTCAAGTTGGAGTATTTAAAGCACGTGTGTGAGATATTATTGATGTTTTTGATCAATAAATACAACTAAATGAATTAATTTTTTGAAATTATGGTTCAAATTGTATTTTGCGAAAATCTAGATAATATAATAATACAGTAATTACATAATTTTTCACCTTAATCCCTCCCCTAATGCTGAGAAAATTGTTCGATCAAATTAACAATTAGCCAGCCGCATTAAAAAAATATCACTCATTTGAGAACTTGAGATATTGTAAAATAGTTCAAACTAGGCAATTTATGCTTAGCATTCTTTGCTTCTCATTTTAATGCATTGTAGTTAATCAATTGTATATATATTGTACTATCGAAATAATTAAATAGAAAAATTAGGCTCTAACCATAAGCCAAATATAGTCCGAAAAACTTTGATGTTGAAATGATGCTAATAGCATTTTTTGGACAGAACTAGAAAGCATTTTGTTCTCAGTAATAATAGTTTAAAAATTCTAATAGAAGGCATTTAAACACGTTGAATCATTTATCGTCATACCAATTATCACTTATTTAAAGGTTATAATATACACCATCTTGATTGTGTAATCAAAAAATTATACTCATAATTAAAAAAATTGAGAAATAATTTCTCAAACTTCAAGTTATGAACATCATTCAATCATTTAGTAAACATATAATATATTAGATAAAAATGATATCTAAATAGTCAACATATAGGATGACGGAGCCCCATATATCACCGAATTAATTGTAAAAAATATAGGGAATTCTATCATTATCTTAATTAGTGATAATTAATGATCAATTTTCAATAAAGAGAACAAACATCATATAAAAACTCATTTGATTGAAAAATCTTCTATTTTATCGTTCAATACAATTTTTGTTTCAATTGTACTAATATTAGTACAGATATATGGTGCTCCCTTATCCCATTTGCTCAATTCTGGCTCATTTAGGAAACAAGTTACTATAAATAAAAGAAATCAAATACGGACAATTCTGGAAAATGAAACCTACAACATAGTACTTGGTCAACCTCATCATGCAAGACAAGACTTGTTAGCTCTGGCTGGAAGGGAATCTTTTAGGACAATAGGAACCTACCTCTTATGTACCAAAAGGTGGAGGTTTGAGAAAATCTTTAATCACGAAATGCCATGATACACTTTAGACGAGACATTTTGGAGAGAAAATGAGGGATGATAGTGAATCTCATGTGAAACTTGTTTGGCTTGTTAGCGAGATAAGGCATACCATCAAAAAAGGTAGGCTTGCTAGTGCACTTTCCCATCTAGCTCATTAGAAAGTGTATTTATGGACTATGTTGTTGGCTTGTCAATGGTTGGAGATCTTGACACTATCCTTGTCGTGCTATACCATCTATCAAAATATGCAACTTTAATTGCAAAATTCAAATATATATTCGTTAAAGAGACCGCTCAACTTTATTCAAACAAAATATCAAATACTGGGGGCTACATAAAGGCATAGACGAAGATTCAAACGTTCGATTCACGACTTTTTTTGGACCGAGATACTCAAACTTTTTGCTTCGACTTTGAGCACGGGTCTTGTTTCTATCCACAATCTGATGGATAGATGAAGTGTTTCAATTATATGCTCGAGGAATACATTTGGCAGTATATCTCTACTTTGCAGAAGAACTAGGGGAAACTTTTCGATGCGACTTACATTTTCTTTAACATCCAAAAGAGCTCTTCCACAAATATGAATTCTTTTGAGATAATCAATGGTCATCAACCATTACTTCTTTACATTATAAATATTGATCTAAGTACCAAGTCTCCTCAAGTTACGAGCTTCTCACAAGAATGGAAACATAAATATTAAAATTGTTCGAGGATATCATGAGAAAGCATAGATATAGTACAAAACGTCTACCAATAAAATGCAATCCTCTTGTAATTCAACATCTCTATTTGGTGATGGTTAAACTTCTCAATGTGAACTCCTATAAAGCCTCAAGAAGGAAAGATTTATGATTGATGCTAAAATATAGTAGGTCATTACTTGTGAATCGGATTAGAAAAGTTGCATACAGAGTAGAACTCTCTTCATGGTATAGAATCTACAATTTCTTCCATGTCAGTATACCTAAAATCATATTAAGCTGATAAGGATGATACATCTAGAAATAAACTAAAATTTCCATCAAGTTACCAAGGTTTCCAGAAAAGACCATCAAGAGTACTTAGTGAAAGAGAGAGGATGCAGAGACTTCAAACTACTAATTGAAGCATAACATACATTCAAGGAGCCGAAGAGTCACCAAGGTAAATGAGTAGAATTTCAAGGATTATTGCTATTGATAAGTGTATTTTATACACTTATTTATAGTCTAAAATAACAATATTTGATAACAAGATCAAGATGTCTACCTACTTGTGCAATCGTGCTTAAGATAATTGATAAGTGTATTTTATACACTTATTCGGAGTCTAAAATAACAATATTTGATAGTTCTTTTGACAAAATATATCCTAAATTGTTGTATTTTATGTCATATATGTAAAACTCAATGGTTGAACGAGAAATTAAAAGAAATAAGCGAAAATTGGTGAAAATAGCAAAATCAAAGTTTGAGGACCAAATTGAAAATATTCAATAGTTGATTCGGACACAAGAAGATACTTTGAAGATTGCTAGGAGACAATTGGATGGAAATAGAACTCAAAAGGAATGGAATATGATCAAAATCAATTTTCAATCGCACGACTTATATTCTAGATTTTTAGTCGAAGATTGAGACCTATTTTTGACATAGTAAACGTCCAAATTAGAAAACTTCTATTTCTAGATAGATATTGTAGCTCTTTGAGCTAACTTTCCAACATACTTTGAATCTCCTCAATCGGATATCTGGAGATAAAGTTTGGCCAAAATATTGAGTGCTGTGCATAGACAAAAAAATCCGCGCACGAAGACAACTTTCTTTATTCAATTAGAATTCTTTTGGAAATCAATTTGGACATGATTTTCAACCAATTTTCGACTCTTACAAATATAAAACAGCAGAATACATATTGAGGAGACCTCTCATATACATATCATACTTCAATATTCATCAATTATTATCATCAAATGAGGAGAATTCATAGTTTAAGATTTGCAAGAATTCAATCAAGTAAATATTCAAACCTGATTTTTGGACAAAGAAGAGAAGATACAAGTGGAGGTTCATCAAGAAACCATTGAAGAGATTCAAAATTTCACTATTCATCTTTATCTTCTTAATTAATCAAAAATTCGTGTTATATCTTTTCACTTAAATATGATTTTTTGTAATTCCGATATATTAGGCTAATTTTATACATTTTTAGGATGAGATGAACTCTTGTTTTGATATTTTTAGTTTTTAATTAATTATTTTGACTTGATTTCATTTGTGGATGTTTATTGTCGTTTTTATCGTTCTTTTCAATTGATTGATCATCAATTGAATTGTTAATGGATTTTATTGTTATCGAGAAAAACAATATGATTTAAGCACATTGTAATAAAAAATGTAAGGATCTATGCTTTATATGGTTTCAATATGTGTTCTAGTACTTGTTAATGCATTTATCATGTTTGCATATTTCATCGAGAGATA
>CAIGRP010089597.1:0-14613 GCA_903798385.1 Fraxinus cuspidata
TTTAGGTTAAGGAATAGTAGAGGCCTAATAGATAGAATAATAAGTGGGCTATCAACCTAAAAGCCTTCCAAGGTAATGAGTCGGGTCATGAGAAGCACTAACTAAATTAGGCTACGTCAAATGGCCAAGTAAGATTGTAGGATTGGTCGCCTCAATTGTGGTGTTGATATTTCACTTCACTCACTGGCCGAGCCCTATGAAATATAATTCACTAAAACCGGTTTAACATCATTGCCCGGAATTTATTGGGTATCAAAACCCAAAATGTGTAGTTTTTTTATGATTTTGGATTTTTTTTTTGGTGGATTATTAGGGTTTCTACATAGATTTCTCTCTCTGGTTCCTCTCTCACTCTATCTTTTAAACAAACGCGATCATAAGTAAATGTCTGGAGATGATGAAACAAAAATTTCCTTGATTTTTTTAAATTGATTTTGGCCTTCGAATTCCATTTTAACAGATAAATTGTCAGTTCTGGATGGTAGGGGATTTTTTGCAACCTTTGGGAATTTAGAAGGATTTTGCATTAGAATGAAAGGTTAGGAATGTGTTGCACAAAATAGGCAAAGCTTAGGGGTATTATGCCAATTACCCATTCAATACATATAACATATGGTAACTATGGCTATGGTGACAAAACGTTCAAATATTCTCATATACTTATTATATAATACTATACACTTTAACCATTTATTTAGCTCAATTTTAATTTTAATAGTCTTCCAACATTAACCTTGCATTACAATCGCGAATAATGATAGCTATGCATCTACAACAATAAGATTTAAGTCAGTTAGATATCCTTGTGTGTCAAACACGGAGATGTAGGCATATTCTAAAGAATAAAAAATAATTTTTTTTTTTTTTTGAATATTTTGAATATAACAAATACAATATCCTTAGTGCAACAAAAACAAGCATGATGTTGATATGTTGAGTGGACATGTTCTCACCAAATTGAGCCCCTCGCATGGTCTTTCATCTATTGGATATGTATAGCCATGAATAGTAATAAATGATATTCAAATATACAAGGTAGTCTACATGTGGGATGATAAAGATGTCCACAGATAGGACATACTACTAAGAACTCAAAATTACATTTTCCACCCTTATCTTTGTTTATTTTCCAATATATACCAACATAACTTATTTTATTCCAATAATGTATGACAAGTGCTTTGAATTAAATACAATGAAGCACTCTAGATAATGTATTTAGTGCCAATCTACATAACTAGCCAAAATCCATTGCATTACAAAGTGGGCATCTAACACATGGTTCATTCTAAGCATGTGAATGAGGCATGCAAAATGATGTCCTTTCTTTATGCAAATAACAAATGAAATTTATAGAGGGACCATCATGGTTTATTTCTCACGTGCGAAGTCGAAATGAACAAATAGATTGCAAGATATCTCACTCTATTTTAAGTAAAGTCAAGCTTGAGCAACTTTTCTTATACTTGTTCGTTTCAAAATAGAACAAACGAACTAAAATATTTAGGGTGCGAATCAAGTTACAACAAAACTAGAAACTCAAGTCTCCATTAAAGTAGCATCGGGTTTTGGTCTATCCATCTCAAGTATATAGTAAAAATAAATGAAATATATAAAAACTGTAGTCGAAGATGTTACATGTGTTTTAGATAGTATAGAAAGTTTATATGTCAATTTCAATTCGATTCAGCTAATCTATATCTTCTTCACTTTCTTATTCTTGCAACTTTCAAGAAGTTATTTAGTGATGTTTCCTTTAGATCTTATGACTAAAAAGCATGCAACATAAATAGCATGGGTACAACTTGGAGTGCTTTTTCAATACAAGCATTAACTCTAAAAAGGTGGATGCATTGGTGGACATTATGGACCATGTAGGATAATAGAGCGAACAAGATTAAAGAAAAAAGACGTATGAATTATTCAATCAATGTCTAATCAAATATATAGTAGTAACAAATATACAATATATCATTGGTTCGAGGACTTCATTTATTTTCCACATCTATCCCTAATATTCTATTAGTGAGACCTCATACCAATAGAATTGAAAAAACCCTTGGACCACTCTCTATAGCTCCACGTATGTGATTTTGCATCATTATTGTTGCATTTTATATTTACTCGAGACCAACATGTTTGATAAAAATAGTATAGATTCCATTTCAAAATGGTCTTCCACTTATAAAAAATTAAATAATTAGATAGTCGATATCTTTTGTAACACGTTTTTTTTTTCCTTTTTTATGTAACTAAACTATTTCATTTAAAAGTTTAATCTGACAAATCAACGTTTTAGAACATCACTCTCAAGTGTTGTTTTTTGTTACAACTTTTTATGATCAAATCCAAAAAAAATAAAAAGAGTTTGGTCGATGTACCGATTTGTGATTCCCTAGTTAACAAATCCAAATATAGGGAAATAGCCAATGAAGTGGAGTACCAAAACTTTGTTGATTTGCATGAGAATTGACTGATGAAATTTATAATTTGATAATTTTCCTTCACAATAATTGAAGGTGGTCATTCTTCCAATTTTGGACAGTCATTATCATAGTGATTCATTAATATTTTTTACTCCTATTATCACAAACCTTAGAAATAGACTATTTGTCTGAATCTCATGACTGCAGCATCGTACTTTTACCTTAGTATCACCAACCCATTGGCTCATTTATACTGACTCTGTGTTCAATAAGATCCAAAAGTGAAGTTTCACGGCTAAGATTATCAGACGAACCATCTTATCTAAATGTTTAAACATACCCGACAAACTCTATGCCATTGTATATGTACAAGAAACAGAGGAAAAACAGAGTAAAACAGAGGACCTGTAAATACATACCTGACCTGTAAATACATACTTTCTTATTCACATAATATGTGAAAGAATAAGCAAAAACCAGCTGAGCTACCATTTCTATCTATATCCAAAAGCTACAAGCTGGTTTGCTAAAACCTCTCACATAAACTGGAAAAAAGGTAAATAAAAATATATAGCACCTCGATCCATATGAAAGAGGGTTCTGAAACAGGAAGGAGATTCCGGGGTTGTATCTCAAACCAGCCCTCTGGTAAATCTCTCCTGAGAAAATAAAAAAACACGAGCTTAAAACGCCATAGATTAGGCTTGATTTGCTAGGTTGTTAGCACATATGAATGTGCCATGGAAACCATAAGGAACTCTTGATGGGAGCTTGACTGTGGCCTCTAATTTCATATTCATGGCATTAACAATTTGTAGCTCTGATTTCGATGCCTTTTCATCGTGCACGAAGGCTAGAATGTATCCGTCATCTTCTGCTTCACAATTAGGATCTTGAGGGAGGAAAAAAGGCTCGCCACCATATTTTTCATCTCCGTAAAAATACTTGTTCACTTCACCTGTAAAAAGATCAACTTTAGCAAAACCAGAAACTTTAGGCCATGGCTCTGCAATGGCAAGATATGCGTAGCGAGTTTTTCTCCCGAGCTTGTTTCGATTAACCATTCCAGCCTCTAAATTCACTTGATCCTTCTCAGACATGATAGGCCTCCTAGTAGATTTTCCAATCTTTAAATTTAGTCGAATTTCGGATAAAACACTCTTCAATTCCTCATCACATTCGTTGAAAATCGAGTCTGGTGGAGTCATACATGAACCAATGACCACAATTTCATCAGTTTCTGGCTCTTCCCATGCATTCCAGAGGTGAAAGCAAAAGCAATCAGGTACTTCAACCCACTTCATACTAGAAGCATCTTTCGCGTGCTTATCCAATACTCCGAACCTCGATACTTTTTCCTTGTCATACATGACGGGCGAGCCGCCCCTTATCATTTCCGACATCTTGAACACCACTTGCTGATCAGGCACAATCACAAACTTCTCAGTGATAGCAAAATCATGCATCATTGTTGGCTCGGAAACTGGGATTTCAACATCCTCAGACTTGTGTCCATTTCTTGAAAATCTGAAGTACTTTAGATAAGGCTTCTGTATCACGTCGTAGCTTAAGGCAAAGAGTTCACCGGTAATCGGGTCGATCTTTGGGTGAGCAATCATGGTGGATTTTAGCTGTTCGTCGAAATTGTATCGTTCTGCGGTTTCCAGATCACCGGATGCAGTCACGCGTACATGGTATGGCAAGTCATCTTCAGACATGGCTAATAACCGGTTGTTGAAATATGCCAAACCGGCGTTAGCGACACCGGTGCCTCGACTATGATCAACAAGGCCAAACATTCCCCGGGCGTAGAAAAGCATCAATCTTGCTATACCCGTGTGGCCATGTAGTTCACCAATGGCTTTAGGAAAAACAGGTCGGCCCAAAGACCGTTCTTGAACCAGCCTTTGAGTTTCGGTGAATCTACAGGCGTAACTCGCATAACCATTCTTGAATTGCACGGCGTGGATCATTCCATCTCCATCAAAGAAATGATGACCCGCAATTGGCTCGAATAATGGATTAGCACCGTTCCTTACATACACTCCTTGAATGGATTCCGGGATTTTTCCAGTCACCGGCAGTCTCTGCCTGACGGGCTTTTCCAGCACCGGAGAGAAATTCCCGGCAATCTGAACTCTCGGGTCTGCTGTTTTCGGTAACGGGTGTTCGAGTTCGTGCACAGTCAATGCATTTTCCACAGCGTCCAATGCTAGTGCAGCTGCTTTTTGAATGAAATTCCATTGCGGCTTTGAAGGGGAATTTGAATCTTCCTTTCTAACAGTAGGCACTGTAAAAGGAGGTGGATTTTGAATGGTAGATTGCTTTGGGAAATGGATAGTTTGTAGAGAGCAATTTGTTTGATGAGTATTTTTGTGCATAATCCAAGAACTTGTTGTATTGGTTGAAGGTGTTACAGCAGCCATGGCTACCAATTTTGTTGCACTGAAAGTGAGGCTGAATTTGTGCGTGTTTTCAGTGTGTGTATAAGGTGTGCTATTTTTATGAGTTTGGATATAGAGAGAGAAATGGGAATGAGAGTGAGAGAGTATTTTGGTTGATGTGATAGAGAGGGGAGTATGTGGAGTATATATAGAGGGAAATGTAGAGAGGGGAGTATGTGGAGTATATATAGAGGGAAATGTAGAGGAGGAGGACGTCCACTTTAACATGTAGGAGAAGACCACGTAGTAGGTGGCCCCAGAGGACCGAAACAGCCTAGATTCTTTATTATTTCTAAAATATATTTTTCAATATTTTCTTTTCAATTGCATATTTTTTAATAAAATATTATTACACGCAAGTTCAATTTTTTTTTTAACTATACATTCTCTATCAGTCCACTAATTCAAAATGTAATCCTAAAAAAAAAAGGGGCTCAAACAGACTCTGAATATTTCTCATCGACCCCATAATTAGATCGAAGCAGACAAGACGTGACATTTCTTTTCCACCCAGAATCAGATCAAAACACATTAGACTACTGGTAAATTTTAAATCATTGTGGATTACAATTAATAAATCATTGTGATCAAATTGAGTAAGAGATAACATAAGAGTAATCTTGAATTCCTATAGTGACAAAAATCGCATCTCGATGATTTAACAGTAATCCACAACGATTAAGTCCACGCTAAACAAATCAAATAATGCTAGCAAATTCTCTCGACCCTATTTGCTTAAGCACATAATAGCGTACTCTTAGGTCGGCAATTGAATTAATAGAATTAGAAACATCATATTCACATTTTCCCAAAAAGTAAAAAGGAATTATTATCAATCTACCGACTATTAACTATTTCGAGACAAATTTTATCACGCAATTAACGGACACCACCATAAGGGAAAAAAATCCAAGAGAAAGGCTGGATTAGTGGAAAAAGTGAGATTAAGGTAGTTAAGCTTTGTTGTCAAATTGAATAATTTTTAATTTTGTACAAAAATCTTTAGGCAACCAAGAAAGTTGGGTGGGATCTTGTTATTTTTATAATTGAGATAGGTCCATTTTTGTTTATTTTTCTAGAACGCCGCGTTTTGGCCTCTAAAGAGTGACTTTCCCAATACGTGGCAGTCAAATTAAGGATCTTAACCTAAATGTCGGCATATCGAATTTCCAACACGCTTGTCCCTAAAAAACACTATCTTTTTATCGTTTCCAGTTTGAAAACCATGTCACTTCAAGATCCATATGCTAATTTTTAAGTGTTTTTTTTTTTAAATAGGTTTTAGTTAGTTTATTTACATTTTTTAAAAATTTGTCTAAATACATTAAAAAGGCTATTTTGCTTTAATTAAACTTTTATTTGAATGTCCATAACTCTTTTCGCTATGAGGGTTAAGGAATTGTTCGATAATATGGAAGCTTTTTTTCGTATTTATGAGGAAATTATTCGACAAAAAATTGAATAGTGGAAAGATATATAATATCGATATCTTGAAAATAAAAAAGGGTTGGCTATCGATTTTATATTATGGTTTTTTTTAATGCTAGAAGTTCTTGAAAAGAAGTTTTCAATTGAAAGATGCTTCCCTCTCCACTTATTCTTAAAAAAAATATAGCATAAATTATTCATAATCCTATTATGAATTGCAAAATAATAGTCTATATACAGAAATATTCCTTGTTAAAAATATGATTAAAATAAATGCAGGTATTAGTATTTTTAATAATTTAAACTTATAGATGAGATGATCAATATGTTAGCAGAGTCAAATAAATAAAATACCTAAATTTAAGTTTGCTAGCTACTTCTCTATGGAAAGTTCCCTTTCTGCACAGAAGAGTGTTTGAAGACAAAATTTACAAAAGAACCCTTTCAAACAGTTTAACTTATTAGATGATATAATTTAACATGATAAATATAAGTCGTGATAAATCACCCCACCTTCTATTTATGTACAAATGTGCCTATACATCTTTAATTAAAAAAAATGAAGTAATTCTTCATGAAATCAGGGAACTTGTTAAATAAAGATAATATTTAAACTTTTATAAAAGATAATTTACATTAATGAACTTTTCCTTTTAGTTCTTATCAGCATCGTTGCAACTTGCGAGTTCAATAATAATAATAATAAAAATAATATAATTAGTATTTCCTTCGATATGGGAATTTAACTTGTACAATATTTAAACTTTTATATAAGATAATTTACATTAATGAACATTTCCTTTTAGTTCTTATCAGCATCGTTGCAACTTGCGAGTTCAAAAATAATAATAATAAAATTAATATCTCCTTCGATATGGGAATTTTTCAAGCCACTGCCACTCATTCAAATGTTTTTAATCCCTTTCTTGGCCATGGCCAAGTGCACCAAGATTGTTACTTGGGCACTATAGTAACTATTTAATTAATTACCCATTAAAAAAATAATTAATATACCAAAAAAGATGGTTCATAGCCGCATTGACACGTTAGAATTTTAATCACATTCAAACAAATTTCTTAACATTATTTCATTATTAAATTGCAATGCAGGAACAATGTTTAACCTTGTTTGAGCCCCCACTTTTTCCATCAAAATATATTCTTGAACAATAACTTGATCTCATTTCAATTACACATTTTTTAATAAAATAATATTACACGTAAATTTAAAATTTTTTCTTATTTTTTTGACTACACATTCCCCATCATCACCTATTGTAAAATTCATTTTTTGAAAAAAAATAAAATAAAGGACTCAAACAACCCCCTTAATGTCACACTAATCTATTAATGTTGTCCTTTTTCGACAACACTAACACATTTACAAAGATAAATAGTCTTCAACCACATAATTTGTAAATTCATTATTCCCAGAGTATATGAATAGGATAATTACTCGATCTCAACTAGCACTAGTATTTATATAAAATTTCTTATTTTTAAATAGATGGGTTGGTATGATAAATCGTACAATATGTAAGGAGCTAGCGTTCTATCTCAAAAGATTCATCTATTAGGTGGAATAGTATAATCTTTCATAAGTCTATCAACTTCACAATCTCTAACTAATGTGGGACTTTATTCCCATGTTCCGAACAATCCAACATCCGAAGAAAGTTCCATATCATCTTGGCCCTCCTTCAATGAACATGCCTTAAGAGCCAACTATGAATTTTTAGGGTTATCACGTCCAACTTAGGACCCACCACCTTTGTTTGGCTGCAACACATGGCTAAGTTTGGG
The DNA here is from genome assembly GCA_903798385.1 of Fraxinus cuspidata. Taxonomy (NCBI): domain Eukaryota; kingdom Viridiplantae; phylum Streptophyta; class Magnoliopsida; order Lamiales; family Oleaceae; genus Fraxinus; species Fraxinus cuspidata. The sequence continues at coordinate 8,102 of CAIGRP010089597.1, forward strand.
ACAATTCTTTATAAGCGCATCATCTATCATATCCCGTGTTTAACTTATGTAACTTCGTTCTTGCATTTTAAATACAAATAGTGCACAAAATTAAAATAATTCACCTTCTCACCTAATCATATTCGACATTTATTAGATTTTACTTCAAATCATAGGCTAACAACCATATCTTGGCTCCTAATATAATTTAATGACTGGTTTAATATTAATCTAAGGTCTTCCTAATGTCACGGATGACTCTAACCAACAGAAAAAGGGACCATTTAATAATGTTTGGTAAAGTATACAAAAAATATAATTAATTTATTAAAGAAGGCCTGAATTGATAGAGATGATCTTTTTCATATCTGCTGCCTGCCATATCTAACCTTTTATATTAAAACTCGACATTCATAAACTATTTTCCTACGTGTTCACTTTTGACAAGGTTTTGTTTGGTGGTCATTCTCTATTAAACATTACTTAGTAATTTCGTAAAAAAAAAAAAAAATACAAAAAATTTATTTTGTTATTCCTTTTGTTAATAACCAGTCCTAACAATTGCCCTTTTTTTTAAATAATTATTGTTCACTGTTAGACAAATAGGATGATTACACAGTTGATTACTATACCGTTTTGCAAGGTTTCTATTAGATAAAAAAAAAAATGTCAGGTACATGTCTAAATATGATTATTTCAATGTGTTTAAAGAAGGAATCAACGTATACATGTACGTTTTTAACATAACACTCTCATTTAGATATAATTAAATACGATAAGTAACAAATTTTCATTACATGCTTATATTATTCACCAAACATGTTATGTATGATTACAATATAAAATTATATAAATCGAGTAGGTTTTGAAAAAGGTTGGCTTATGGTCAGCAATAATAAGCACCAACTTGTTTCTTAAAGATCTTCCTATATTCATTAGCATGTTATATATGCATGTTAGCACATGCCCAACCATCACATAATTTCTTATCTCAGCTATGTTCTTCAATATATTTTATAGTCAACCTAATTAATGGCAACAACTTGACATAATCTTTAGTAGGGTTTAATTTAATTTACGATTTAAACCATCTAAATAGAAATCACTAAGGATCATCCTAATTCCTAACTAATGCATTTTGACCTCAGGATGCATGCCAAAACACGTTTTTCTTGAAGTCGCATTAATCTTGCATCAACTATTTGAACAACGTCTACAATTTTTCTAGCGTAAATGTATTGAGAACGAAACTCTATGCAAGAAAGAATTGGATTAGATACTACTGCATGAGCATGTTTGAAAATGGGATGAGTCCAATGAACTTACGGTGGATTCTCGGACTGGATTTTGGTGATAAAAGGTGGATGGCTTAAGCGATATGAGTAATAATTTTTGAAGAAAGTAGTAACAATATCCTACATTAATTGATATTAGAGTTGGAAATCCCGTGTAGCTAGAGAATTCTCATGGAGTCAGGGTGGATAATGGAAGAGCATGCTTGAAATATGAGTGAAACAAATGATAGATAATCTGTGTTGAATTTCTGGACTGAATTCTAAGTGATATATGGTGTATTGCACTAGTGCTTTTGGATAAACTTGTAGTAATACTTTACGTACTCTAGTAATCATAGTCGTAGACAAAGACATTACTCATGCCTATCGACTGCCCGATATTGTAATGATAATTAATGAAGCCATTTTGAATGTGTAAAAGCAGGCTACAAGATTCAAGAAAACAGTGGATGCATTTTTGAATTAGAATGTTAATGCATTGTCAAGAAAAGAGAATCAATTACTTAAGAAAGACATTCAGCTTGATTATGATAGGAGAAAATATAAGACTTGATGAGATAAATACTAAAGTAGGCAAATGTTTTAAATTCAAGTTTCACAATCTCAAATTATGAAAAATCCACACGTTTATTAATATTTTGAGCTCACTCTTAAAATGTCAAGATTGTTAAGAGTAGTAATCATAACCCTTATATATAGTATAGTTATTTCATACGTATTCAATGTGAAATTTTATTCATTAACACGATCCATGAGATGGTAACTCGATTGAGTACACTAGTCTTTAAATTTGTATACTCATTTTAGTCTTTAGTCTGATTGAACCGATCATTGAAATTATTAAATTAATGGACTCTGATAGGCTAATGCTATATTAAAATATCATGTTAAATCTTAGCAGATTAGTTTTATTAAGAGCAATAACCATAATATATTTATTTGATGTGTTCTTCTATCCTCTAACAAGGTTTTTGATAAGAAATTGAATACGGATTTTCACGTGAAAACCCTCCAATAATGACATTTCTATTCAAACTTTATCTGGGTCATACTCTAGAGATGGGGCCATGCATATGGTAGAAGGTTTACATTAACAACAGGGAATCAGAATGTGAGGCAGTTGGATATTTGAGCATTAGGGAGTGGGTCCTTTTTCAAACAGTTGAAATGAAGAAAATGGCATAAACAAAACCCTAATTAGGAAGCTCGTACGTACCACGTGTGGCTCGATCTTTTCATGTTGAACCACTCGTATCTATATATAATTTCATATTTTTCTTTCAAAAATGAGAAATGGACCATTTTCACTAGAAAATACTATAAAATTGTTTATGATATAGCATGTTAAAAAAAATTATTTGGATTATTAGGGATAATATGGAGATATATGTTGAAAAGATTATAGAACATGATTTATTTTGCCCTAAGGCCGGGTGTTCGGTTAAAAGCTCACAACACTAGAACCAAATGTTTGTGTTACAATATTACAATCAAAGCTTTATCAAGCCTCGACATCACTCAAAATTTTATTCAATCCCTAATTTCTCACGATAAGAAAGTTATTCTTCGCTCAAGAACACAGTTTACCAAATCACACTCATAAATAGTAAAGTATTCATCACATATTGAATATTAGGTGTTTAGAGACAAGAATACGCGCACATAAAAGAAAATCAAAGAGAGAAGATGTACCATTGAAGAGAAATTTCAGAATGATGTTTGGTAGAGATTTTTTAAAACTCATTACGTCTCAACTTCAACAAAGCCCACGTTAGTTCACGTGGAAGCATACAATTAATCGCTTGTATTATAAAAAAAAGCATACGTGTTTTGGCTACAACATTTTTTCTTGAAATGTTTGAAACACTATTAAGTTCAATATTAAACTTATTTTATAGATTTATGGACGATTTTAGCTAGGTCTAAGAGTTTATATTTTCGTACGCCACACACGTAATATGTGTAACATCACGAATCTAAACACTTTTGTTCATCAATTACATAATAGCCAAGTTGGTGAACACCAATGTCTTTAAAGATCTCCAAATTCAATGCCAAAAACTTTTATGACCGTCGGTAGAATTTCTATATGAACTTGGTTCAATTCTGTCTATTATGAATAGCATTATGATTTTTACTTTAATTGGACAATTTGACACCAATACAATTCATCACATGAATGCCGACTATAAGAATATCTAAAAATGTGACAAATAATGCAAAATACAAAATAATTGGACTGACGACTTTTTTTTTAAGGGAAATTATTGCCATTTTGGTCATGTCATAGAAAGTCCACAACATGATATATTACCAAGATGCCATTTGGAGTTCCAACATTATTGCTACTTGCACCCCACATGCTTCTTTTTAGCTTTCAAATAGCAAATAAGAGAGCCAATTGTCATTTTATCAAAAATAGAAATTGAAAAAAATCACTCATTAATGTTCGTAGATAAAGGTTGTTAAGAAGCTCAAGGATTAAAACCGTTTTAAAATTTCGGATAAATTTTTATTTTGCGATTATAGATTACAATAATATATTGCTACTGGTGATAGTCGTTTTTCAAACCTAAGATGACATTTGCACCTAACATGTTGTTTCGATGTAGTTAACAAGTAAAATTTTGATAGAAAAGAAAATGGTGAAATAAATAGATATACTTGCATAGCGGCACCATAAATTAACATTGAAAATTTCTTTAATAGTACTATATATCATAACATTACCACCAAATTTAACAAGTCCATGCGTGTACGAGTGAAAATGTGAAAAAATTAATAATTAGAATCAATTTTCTATCTCCGACTCTTTATTCACATTTTTATTATTCATTTAGAATAGATTTGAGAATAAAAGGTACTTTAAAAAGAAAGTTAGGTTTATCGAGTTGAGATTTCGAGAGATCGAGATTGTAGTAAAAGTTGAAACTTCATTAGATTATTGATCTAGGTTCAAGCCTAATTTGAGGCTCCAATCTAGAGACTGTCCTTAGGCTGGACAGATGTCTAACAAATGCCCGGAAAGGTAACTTTTAGCGCACACTTAATAAGGAGGGGAGGAGAGAGAGAGCCGGGGTGGGGGGGTGGCGGGGTGGGGGTGCTAAATCAAACTTCTTTCGGCCCAAATTGGGCCCACGAACAAGTCTTCTGTTTGTCGGTAAATTTGCCCGGGAGCCCACTTTCTTTTCTGAGCCGCATTTGTCGGGTTGGAGCTGACTTTGGTCAAGCACAATTTGACTAAAGTTTAGCCTATTATTCGACTTTAATCGAGGAAAAAAAGACAAGGACACTTGTTAATATCTCCTAAAATGCTTTTTATGGGGACAGAGTTTCTCAAAACATGTTTTTATAATGTGCATCAATATATATAATTCAAAATTCAATGTGAAATAATATGTATTTCTAGTGAATCTTGTAAGAATGAATTAATATTGACCATTTTTATATGAGTAGAGATATTAATCAATTATATAATTGTACAAATTTGTACATAAAACAATGATGTTAATGTCAAAATTTGTTGTAAACGGTCGAGTAAATATGAAATACTCGTATCTGTAGGAAAATATGTGAAATAGACAATGGTGATACTAATGAATGATTTTATAATAAATTTGAATTCAGCTACTAGACAATAACAAATTTCGATAGATGACTCGAGTGCAAGATAGTATAATATTGATGGAAAGATGGGCCTCTTCTACTGATTCTGTATATTGTCTCATTCGAAGAATGACAAACTTACCAATTTAACTAGGGACACTTTCATTTCTTCTATTTTTTTGATGATTTATACTATTTTTACGTGCAAAATACATTTTATGTAATGTCACATAGTACCCTTGAAGCTTATGTAGTTAATAGGTGATTTATCCGACATTGTTCAGTATGAGTTTGGCCTTATGTGTACAGTTTATAAACATCAATTTAACGTTTGTTTAAATTTTTAAGGAAAAATTGCAGTTACATTATCAAATCTTTCATTTAGTCGTAGATTTTGTCTAAACCTTTCATCTGTACCACCGTAAGTATCAAACCTTCAAAAAATTCGCAGCTCAAGTTCAAATGGATGGAAACCGTTAGTTTGACTGTTAGTTGACTCCAAAAAATTATTTTGACCAAATCAACAAAGGGTGAATAGGTAACTTCATAATTTTAAAATAAAAAAGGAAAATAAAAAAGGCAACACTATTCACCTTCTTCACAAACCCCACCCCCTTTTTTGGAGTCAACTAACAGTCAAACTAACGGTTTACATCCATCTGGACTTGAGTTGCGAATTTTTTTGAAGGTTTGATACTCGCTATGGTACAAATGAAAAGGGTAAAGTCTGCTACTAAATGAAATGTTTGGTACCGTGACAGCAAATTTCCCAATTTTTAATTTGAAATCTGGGCTTCAAAAATTGTTTAAACCGTAGCTTGAGCCTATTCAATGTACGCTAACATGTGATTATGGATAACTTAAAAAATACATACAAAGTTATTATAAAATAAACATTATTAATCTAGTAAGATGAAAAAGAAACCTAAAGTACTTGTAGGATAGCTTAAGCCATCAACTTCGAGACAAGCACAATTAAATAATGCCATATTTACCCGATAAGGATATAGTTTAAAGGTAGTTAGTTGAAACTATGTTTGGTACATATTAAAATGAGATAATGCATTTTTTTTTTGAAGTGATGTAATGGTAAATATGTGAATGAAAATGAAGGAACATTATTGATGTAATGGAAAATATTATTTTATTAAAAAATGTTTAGTTGAAAATAAGAATGAAAAAAATAATGTGGCTCAAACAATGGCTGAGTCATTTTTTTTAGCAAAATAGTTGATTGTACTATTTTTAAGAAAATAGATCTTAAAAATTTAAATATTTTCTAGATATTTGGATCGGTGGAAGAGTTGGACATAGTGATGGCAACGGGGCGCGGGGGGGAGGGGGGTTTGTTCGGGGCGCGGGCTTGCCCCGTTTCCCTCCCCGTTTGTTTTTTTTTTATTTTCAGTTAATTAATTATTTTTTTATAATTAATTAATTAATTTTTATTCTTCACGGGCGCGCCCCGCCAACCCGTTCGAGGTGGGTTTTTTTGCCCCATTCGGGTCGGGGCGAAGAGGATCCCCTGATAACTGTTCATTTTTGTCACACGACTTTTTACATTTGCCCTGTTTCATTGTGATTTTGCTATAGTGATAAATATATATTTGTTGACTAATTGGTATTCCAATTGAT
>CAIGRP010089606.1:0-26368 GCA_903798385.1 Fraxinus cuspidata
CAAATCATTCATAACTCATATAATTGAAAATGCAAAGCAATAAATCATGTTTCTCATGTCAATAAAAAAATTAATTTTTTTTTGAGTTCCATAAAATGGATTAGCAAATAATCAAAATACAAAAAATAATTTAATTGCATTTAGTAATGTTCAACAAAAAAATATCAAACATTCTCAATATCGTTCCACATATCAGTTGATATAGTAGCCCTCCATGCACTAGCGCTCTCTCTTTCTTGTTCTTGACTATCAAAAAATGATTCAAAATCTTCCCCTTCATTAACCGAAGAGGATAAGAATCTTCATTATCAGGTTCAACATGAAATTCATTAGAACGAAACTCTTTGCGAAGAAAATTGTGTAATCCTACACATGCTAATACGAGCTCCGCTTGTGTACGATATGAAAATGGAGGAGCAGTTTTGAAAATTGTAAATCGTGATTTAAATATACCAAATATCCTCTCAACTACGTTCCTCAAGGAAGCATGACGAAAATTAAACAACTCTTTTGTATTTTCAGGATCACGACCTTGACCAGCAAAATCTTGAAGATGATAACGAACACCTCGAAAAGGTGTTAAAAATTGACGTCGATTTGGAAATCCACAATCTCCCAAAAAATATTTACCTGAACATAAAATACTTGTAAAATTAGCACATGACTTATAACATTTATAATTATCATACAATAAGATAAAATAAAAAAAAATAATAATAAAGTCATACCTGGTGGCACATTAAGTCCATTTATCCTTGTTAAAGCATCACTCAACACCTTAGAATCATGTGCTGATCCCTCCCAACCACTAAGCACATGTATAAATTCCAAATCAAAGTTACAAACGGCCAAAACGTTTTGCGAAATTGTTCCATGGCGATTTCTATAACTGCTTGTATCACGTCCAGTTACCATTGCTGGAATATGGGTACCATCGATAGCACCAATACAATCCTAAAATATTAAAACAATACGAACAAATAATGAGAACATTAATCATAACACAAAAAATATATATATATAATTAATATTATTTCATCACTTACTTTAAAGTAAGGGTAAAAATCTTGTACTTTCCCTTATTTTTTCTGGGACAATGGATCCGGGTTTGACCATCAAATCTACCGCAAATTTGTTTAATGTCTGTAAAATCTTGTTGAAACTTCGACTGGTAGTGAAATGGGATCGACCAAATTTTTGACGAATCAAGCAATATCGAGTATTTTGACCAACAATGAGTAGGAATGTTGCAAGCATTTCTTCAATACAAATATATCTAGTATCCTGTAAGGGTGTTTTTTCTCTAATGATATTGCTCAATTTTAGAAATATATATGGATACATTCTATAAACTTGTCGAAAGTTTTCTGGATCTCCTTTAATATTTTATGTATATAGTCATATATATATCTAGTCTTTGGTCGCCTAGTTAGTGAACGCTTTGGTCGCCTAGTTAGTGAACACTTAATACGTTCACAACACATATTATTTATATAATCATTTATCACGTAGAAAATTGCTTAAATTGTCATCCATGAATATCTAATGGTTTCATATAATGCTTCATCATTCTCATCTTCTTCAATCTCGCACATCTCTATTTCATGATCTTCATGTATGTTAAGATTAGACATTATATATATGGAAGTACCTAAAAATAGAATGAACGAAAATTAAAGACAAACAAAGAAAATGATAATGTTATGGATAAACGAATCAAGAATCACTAATTTAATATACTATCGAAAAACACAATCAATAAATAACTCAAAAATGCAGTATTCATCACTATAATCAACGTTGCAAAATCCATAAATAGCAAATTAACAATCCAAAACATTAAAATCTACTACTGATCATGTCCAAAAAAATGCCTATTCTAATTTAAATATTATCCATTTAAAACGTTCTTCTGATGTCATGCTCAAGAACTTAGACTTCTCTACTTAAGTATTGAGCAAAACAAGGACCTAGAAACGATCATCATCATCCAAGTTTGGGATCTCCTTGATAATGTCCCAACAATTATGCTATTTAGTGTCAATTGATTCAATAGCTCGAGTGATCTTGTCAACTGTACAAGCAAGTTTTTCTATAACGTCTGTTTGAGTACTTTTGGGTTCAAATGAATTAGAATTTGGTTCAAACTCGGTTGTACTTCATTTTTGATTTGATGGGAGAACCTCTAAACTTATAGGATCTTGTTTATTGGTTGGTATAAATGCTTTAGTATCATGATCATACATGAAGCCACCTATTAAACCGTCACTAACTCTTCTTTCTTCTATATAAAATGTTCTTGCATCAGTATCATCCCCCAATGCAATTGAGTGTGTCCCAACACCACTTCCAACTGCAATTCTCAAATCTTCATAGTCCGCAAAAGTGTCTGTGCGGTAACTTTTATCTTCGGGATGAGACTATTAAAGAAAAAAATAATTGTAAGTGCTAACATATGAAACATACACATAACTAACCAACAGCTTAAATTTATATTTTTTTAAATAAAGTAATAAGAGAAGCTCACCATAAAGTAAATTTTTTCGTCAAATGATCCCATCCAAATCCAGAGTAATGGCGCACAAGCTTAGAATACTACTTGTACTGTTTTTAAAACCATTTCACACGATTTTTATATCGATCATAAGTCTTTTCAATCCCAAGCTTTTGGTTAAGGAAGGAGAGTATATGTTTTTCTACAGTTATCTTGCTCAACACGTCATTACTATCACGCCAGTCACGAGTGGAAGCATCAACCATGAGTTTTAGCAGCTCATTGCTCTCTTCCCACGTCCATTTCTCATATTTTTCAATATCTTTTCATTGTACCTTGTTATTTCCTTGTGTTGAATTTTCCATTAATACTACTATTATATTGTACATGCAATGTATTAAAAATGTAAACAAACTATGAATGACAAAGATGGACTAAAATGTAAACAACTAAAATTAACATAAAAATAACAATGAAAAATGGAAAGTTATTCTTGTATAGTTTCTACTTTTGGATTTATTAGCTATATGTTTCTAGTTCTAGTAGAACACTAGAAGAAAAATCAAAAGTCCGCAAAAGTCTCCGTATGGTAACTTTTATCTTCGGGATGAGACTATTAAAGAAAAAAATAATTTTAAGTGCTAACATATGAAACATACACATAACTAACCAACAGCTTAAATTTATATTCTTTTAAATCAAGTAATAAGAGAAGCTCACCATAAAGTAATCATCACATACTTAATCACTAGCAGTGAATTTTTTCGTCAAATGATCCCATCCAAACCCAGAGTAATGGTGCATAAGCTTAGAATACTTCTTGTATTGTTTTTTAAACCATTTCACACGATTTTTATATCGGTCATAAGTCTTTTCAATCCCAAGCTTTTGGTTAAGGAAGGAGAGTATATGTTTTTCTAGAGTTATCTTGCTCAACACGTCATTACTATCACGCCAGTCACGAGTGGAAGCATCAACCGTGAGTTTTAGCAACTCATTGCTCTCTTCCCACGTCCATTTCTCATATTTTTCAATACATTTTCCTTGTACTTTGTTATTTCCTTGTGTTGAATTTTCCATTAATACTACTATCATATTGTACATGCAATGTATTAAAATGTAAACAAACTATGAATGACAAAGATGGACTAAAATGTAAACAACTAAAATTAACATAAAAATAACAATGAAAAATGGAAAGTTATTCTTATATAGTTTCTACTTTTGGATTTATTAGCTATATGTTTCTAGTTCTGCATCTTGTGATCTTCTTTTTAGTTTACTCGGTTATTGAAAATTCTCATCAACTAACCAAATCTATTGTTCAAATAAAGTTGAAGGCTCGACTTTACGCATCACAAAAGTTCAAACATTTCCCCAAAAAAGAGCACCACAATGCCAAATCTGACTCGGAAATTATAAAAACACCATATAGATGCATGCTAACCATACAGTATATAAATTGTTAGGTCATTAAAATTATATTACTACTTGACACAAAGAAGCTTCCAATTGGAATTAAAATATATAGTCAATTCCAGAATATAAATTCAAGGGGAATTCAAGCTTCCGTAATATTTTTCTTTCTGACGTAATTACAAGCTTATCTGAAATCGAATAGAATTACACAAACATCATGGGTGATTAAACTATATACTATTTCCACTATTTGTTCTCTTGAAGAAGCTCCTATTTTATTGTTTCCAGTTGCCACTTCATTTTGTATTCTATCATTCTTAGAAAGGGGATAACTAAATAGTCCATTTTGTGCATGCAGTGGGATTATATGTTACTTTTCAGTAAATTGCATTCATGTATGTGAGCACAATCGATATGTGAATAGGACACATTCCAAGGGTGAAAACTCTAAACATTTGAATTTTGTAAATCTGATTTGTGAAATTTTGCAAGTATTACAACTTGATGTTTGACCTGAATTGACCCCCCGGTTGAATCATTGGGTCACCGGTCAACCTGCTGCATTGTCCTGGTCTAATGTCCCAACTTAAAAAGTTGTTTCCTTATAAAAGAAAAAAGGATAGCCTTTTAGTTTTGACTTTGATTAGCAAGAAAGCAAAAAATTGAACCGAGACAGCCATATGATCAAAATCATTAGGAATATGTAACTATCAATATCCCAGTTAAGGAAGAAGGGGGAAGCCACGAATATATACTTTCATTGTTCTTCTACATTTTATCTTTTCAATCCAATCCATTTAGTCTTTATAAACTCATTTTATTTTTGTTTTTACAGGAATTTCTTATTCACAATTTTTTTTTTCCATTGAAAATCTATTGTAAAAATCTTTGACTTACGAATTTAAAATATACTATTTATTTTCAAACATTTCTTCGTAGTTCTTTTCCAGACAACGTTTTTGCACACGCTCTGTAGCAGTTCTAAATTTATCTCAATATTTTTCATTACTTATGAATTTTATTTCTTGTTTTAAGTTCTCTAAATTTAGGTCTATGTTACACATCAAACCAGTGTCAAAAATGCTACCTACCAAACCATTAAAGGCCACGAGACACGACGAAATGCTAGTAACAGAAGATAAAAGATGAAGATATACTGCTTGGTAGATCAAACATCAAAGAGATCTCCCCTTGCGTTATTTATAATGCATGTATAGAGGTGTAAAAGTGAATCAAGAGTCGAGAAAACTTGCAAATTCAGCCCCATCCAATCAGGACGCGTGCTTTACCGAGGCGCCTCATTGTCTAGACTCGTGGGGGACATCTCTATCTCAGGCATGGAATTCTCTACAAAAGGGAAAAAGAGCCATTTCCCAGCCGTCATTTTTTTACTTCCCAAAACATTATCGAGACATGCTCGTGTGTAAGGGGGCCAGGGACAAAGTAGATATTCTAACACCAATTGCTCGACAATGAAATATTTATTAAAAGCTACTTAGTTATTTCATTATATAGATGAAAAACTGATAGCCTTTTTTTCAAGCTCTGACTTGATCCGCAAGAAAACAAATTATTGAAACGTTACAAGCCACGGAATCAGATCATTAGGAATATGTAACTATCGATCCCAACTATAAAATTTATGACAAGACACAATTTGTAGCCAATAATTTAACAGGGCAAATGAAATTTATAATATCAGAATGTGTTCCAAATTAATCCTTAACAAGATTGAAAAAATCACACTACATGATCAAAAACCATAATTAAGTTCATATCTTTAATGTTTGGACCAAAAAAAGAGAGTAAGAGGGATGACCAAAACCATAACAACTGAGTACGTTGTAGACCCTTTGGACGGCTCTAATAGCACAGGAAAACCAAAAGGACTGCAAACTCCCTCACATTAACACTCTCTAAATTACAAACGAACACTATTATAAAATCTTCTCAAGAACTTAATCTCCGAGTTCTTGAGACGACACACCACTCTCGAGAAACAATATAACTTAAAGATAGTAATTCTAATAATAATTAAAATCCTACTAGCTGCAAAATTTATGGGCAAGCTATATTGAGGGGTGTAGGAGTTGCATTCAATCCGGTTGCTTCTCCATTCATCGCTGGTTCTTCGTTCATCCAAGTTAAGACTTCATTGCAAATTTCAAAGCCAAAGTCAAAGTCGAAATCCGGCAGGGCACTAGGCTGACCAGCGTCCTCGAACCCACAGATTGGGAGATCTTCGAAACCACTGAATAAATCATCCATTGGTGGCTCAAAATCATCCATCGTCATTAGAGAGTCAATCTCAAAATCCAAGTCCATTCCTTCTCCAATTTGAGCCATCGATAACAATTCCTCATCCATTAGTCCTGAATCAGCCATTTTCTTGTCAACATTAGCCTCGATGTTCTGGGGATTCTTATCGCCAAACTTGACATTGGTTCCTAAAATCGAGGTTAAAGAATCCAATTCAAGCACCAATTCTGGGGATGTTTTCGAAGTAAGCGATGGCATACTTCCACTTGAGTCCTCAGAGATGCAACAAACATAAAGATCTTTGTTCGGGCTCATAACAGGCTCAGAATCCACCACATAACAATCAGTTTTCATTTGGTTTTTATTGTTTGAACTCTTATCAGATGAGTCCATACTAATAGCCATCGCTGCCTCAAATTCCAGGCGTTTCATTTCATAAGCTTTCGATGCCTCCTCAGCAGTATTGTAAGTACCCAACCAGACCCTTCTGTGCTTAAAAGGATCACGAATTTCAGCAGCCCATTTTCCCCATTTGCGCTGCCGAACACCTTTGTATTTCCCAGGAACAATACTCCGCTTGTTTGCAGTAACGGCTAAAACCCTCTTCTTCTTGAGGTTCTTTTCCCCATCATTGCTTTCTTGAACTGAACTCTCTGTTTCAGGGGCTTTAGGTGTTTGATTAAAGTCCCCAGTCGGATAAAAAATATCCCGAACAACTCGCTTAATTTTCTTCTCATAAACTCCCTCATCATCAGATGAATCGGTAGCATCCGGGTCATTGTATACAATCCGGACCCTCCTCATGGGTTTGGCAGGTTCACCCTTGTTTCTTAGTTTTTTGCCAACACTTTGTTGATTCAATGACAATTGTCTCCGAGGCTCAGGCATCTTTAATTTGCCTTAATAACTCAAAAACCCCTCAAAAGAATACCCAGAAAATTGTGGTTCTCTAAAATATAATAAAGAAAAAAGCGGGGAAAATGTAAATTGATTTCAAAGAAATGAGGTATCAAGGATTGTTAAGTGGACCTCTCAAGAACACGAAAAGATTTAATGAACGCTTTATGAGATATCCACCAAAACACTCAACACCAGAACAAGTCCTGCAACACAAAAAACCCAGAAAAATTAACACAAAATTTATTGCAGATCAATTATTAAAACCATCTAAAAACCGACAACAAAAATATATAAATTCTCGCAAAACCCCAAAAGCACACACATATCATACGAATCTCACAGAAACGTTTGATACATATAAATACACTCACTTATACATTTATTTACACGAGCATCCACAAATAAATATGAATAAAAGATGTATGTACAAATTGAAGAAAACCCATAAGGGTTTAAGGTAGAAGGCGTACCTTTTGGGCCTCAAACGCATCGAAACCGTTGGGAAGAGAAGGTGATTTCTCTGCTGGATTTCGCAGCAGAGGGATTTTTGCATGCAGAGAGCAGAGGAAGATTGGTAAGAATAAGAACAGAGCTTCACCGGAGCCCCAAACACAACACCCAAATCAAAACTTGCCGACATAAAATCCCTTGATTCCAAAATCTCCCTTCTCAGAGAAAGAGCACCCAAAAAAGAGAGAGAAAATCGGATCAGATAAAAGTATTTATATAGAAAGAAACACAAGCCCAATATCTCAATCTATCAAGAACGGAAGAAGTAAAAAGGATTAGGAATCTATGGTTACGATTTCTCCTGCATACAAAGTGACAAAGATCAATTTACGGTAATATCGAAATTGTGCAGACACAACAGTGTATAGAATAGACCTGTTCTCCAATCTCCCTCCCAGACTAGTAGGCTAGCATAAAACACTGGGTTTTTGTGTGTATATAAACTACACAGACAGAGTGCCAATCAAATACTGTAAAATATTTTTTTTTTTTTTTTTACTTTCAACAAACAACCATTGACTGAACAAAACGCAAATCTCAAGAAAAAGAAAAAAAAAATCATTGTCACATCGAAAATCTAAATAAATCAGAAATTTTTACATATACATACATACGAAAGGGTATACGTTTCCTGTACCTTTTTTACTGTGTCCTTTTCTCTTTCCCTCACTCTGCTCTGCTTGGTGATATAACAATAGTGTTCTTGGCGTTTACCTTCCCCAAGCGGTCAGATTGGTGGCGGGGTGGTGGTGTATATGTAGTTAGTGTATGTATAGATTGTGTTCATGTATGTGTAAATTGTGTGTATGCATGCATTTAAGGTATTAAATAAATAAGGAAGTGAAATATTTATTATTGATATTTAATATTACATACCAAATATGAATGAGTGATGAGCTGGCGATGGCATTCATATGGCATGATCATACCCATACCCATGTCATGCTTATCATGCCATGCCATTGTTGGTAAAAAATAAAATACTCCACAGCTGGCAAAATAAACACTCAAAATCGATTGAAAACCACGTACCAATTAAAATGATTATATTGCGGCGCGTGTTCACACGCGACAATGATACGGGTGGGATTTGTGTGGAAGGTGGATTAATGCCGCGATTCGTCAACGTACTGAATGGGCGTTTCTGTAGTCTGATAATCGTTTACAGCTAATTTTGTGCGCGGACGATTATAGAGGCGTACTTGTTTAAAATTACATTTCCGCCACTCAAGTGATTACGTAACTATCATACCCTTTTTAAAAGGAATTCTTTTTTTCTTTAGATTTTTTTTTTATTTTTTCCTTTTATTTTTCTGATTTCGTAATAAATCCCATAAATAAAGGGGATGAGTTGCACCAAACTCTATTGGAATTATATTCACTTGAGATTTTTTTTTTTTTTCCAAAGTAGTTATATTGAAGATTTAATAGAATTTTAAGTCCAATTTAATTATGTACAATATTAGTACTATAGAGAATTAAATAACCGACTTAAATTCAAAAGTAAAATCAAATTTAATTATGTACTGTATATGTTTTCTATATTATAAAGTAATTAAAGAAGACTGAACAACTTTGTCAAAAAAAAAACAAAGATTAAAAAAATATAATCATTATAATTTTCTATTTTCTATTCTAACTAATTCTATCAACGTTACATACTCCTTCCTACAAATGTACAATAAGAATTCATCTTGTTTTATTAATTAAATTGAAAAAGAGAATCGAACATGTTTGATAAATTTGAATTCATTAATGTGCTCTTTGAAAATAATCGTAGGCATTTGTTCTTTTTATTAAATAACTTACCATATGATTAAGCAAATTATGGTATGTTCTATTTATCATTTTCAAGTTATTTTCTATTTTCGATGTTTAAAAAAACACATTCTCTTTCCCATTTTCGAAAATGTTATTTTGAAAACATGTTAAAAATTTACAAAAAAACTCAAAACGACAAATTTGTCGTTTTTGGTGTTTCAGTTATAATCAAGTCAAAATTTTCAAAACGCGTTTCATTTTTTTGCTTTTTCATCATTATTTCATGGTGATCCCATGACCTATACACAAAAAATAGCTATTGGTTGAAAATTTTGATAAAAATAAAAATCAAAAATCAAAGGCTTAAACAGGGGAACCTTTTGCGCAATGAAAAGTGAAAGATAGGGGTGAAAATGCCAAAAAATGAAAGGTAAGGACGTTTTGCACAATGACATTGAAAGGTATATGGATGTTTTGTACTATTTACCCTAAAAATTAATGTCGAACTTTCAACGTTTTATGAGCACTTTATGAGATCTTAATAGTATTTTTATTTTTATTTTTTAAGTTTCTGTGCAACATATTGCTGCGTGAAATAAAAAAAAAAAAAAATTAGTTACAAATTGAAATTTGCTATTTTACAAAGTGCATAATTAGATGATCATCTAATTAGCCATTTGAGTTGTTTTGTGTTTATTTTATTTTATTTTTTATATAAACGTACGAGATTTTAATAGTTAATATATTAATCACAATTTCATTTTTAAATCGGAAAATCATTCTTGAATATATATATATATATATATATATATATATTTGAGCCACATTATTTTGAAAGAATGTATTTTGAAATAGTAAATTGATGAAGAATGTATGATTGAAAAAGAATGAAAAGTTATTGATATGATAGAAAATATTATTTTATTAAAAAATGTGTGGTTGAAAATTAGTAGAAAAATAATAATGAAATTTTAAGGTTTAATAGCACAAAACGTCCCTACGTTTGACACTTCTCATGGAAAACATTCTTACGTTTCATTTTTTTGCTTTTTCATCATTATTTCATGGTGATCCCATGACCTATACACAAAAAATAGCTATTGGTTGAAAATTTTGATAAAAATAAAAATCAAAGGCTTAAACAGGGGATGCAATCTATAATACCATTTGAAACAACCATCACTGCCTTGAAGTCTGTATTCAACAGGGTCTGTCATTTTGGGAGGTAACAAAATGTTGACGTCCGCAATGTGAGGGCTAGAGCTTAAATGTGACATCGTTTGAGCAAATAGCATCGGCATCACCGTAAAGAACAGCAGAAAAATGGAGGTGGACAATTTTTCCATGTGAAAATGGTGGAGAAGGAAAGACCATCATAAAAATCGAAAATTACGGATTACAGATGGAGATTTCGAGAAGAAAATTTGGGGGAACACACGAGAAGAATTTTTTTTTATTATTCTATCTTTGGTTTTAAATTTGTCTTCCATTGAGGACTGTTTATGTTGAAATGAATTGGAGTTATTGTAGCTGTGTGGCTTTGCTAGCTGGTGGGGATGTGGCGGCATTGGTTTTGTTCTCCGCAATTGGAAGGAAATTAAGGCTCCTCCAGTAGGAGCTTGGGTTAGCAGAGGCTGAGGGAGGGGGAGAAAAAGAAGAAGATGAGAGATTTCTTATGGTGGTGGTGGTAGTGGAGGCTGAGGTTGGGGGAGGAGAAGATGAGAGAGAAACAATTTTTATTTTTATTTTTGATTATTTTTAATTTTTTAATAATTTATTTGGACTCATTTGCAATTTTTAAAAAAATTTAGGAGTAAGATTGCAATTTGTTCTTTATTTTTCTTCTCTTTCTTTATTATTTAAATAGAATGGTATATTGGTCATTTTACGTTTAAAATAGTGAAAATGGATGTTTTCCGCAATGAAACGTTGAAATAAGGGCGAAAATACAAAAAAAATGAAACGTATGGAGGTTTTTCGCAAGAAGTGTAAAACGTAGGGACGTTTTGTGCTATTAAACCAAAATTTTAATGTGGTTCAAACATAGGCATATATATATATATATATAGATGTGATCTTTGGCTATCAAGCGCGAGTTTAGATCAACTCAATAATCTTACCTCGACAAAATTATCTTCACAAATTTGATGGATAAGAACGCTGGATGTTAATGCAAATGTTTGATCGTGTAAGAGTTATAAATGAGCTCAGACAAAATTTTTTTTTCAAACTCGCGTATAGATCAACTCGGTAATCTTACCTTGATAATATGGATGGACATTTTAACTTGAACTGAACCCTCCCATTCTGGTAAGATTCTTGAAAAAATAAGGATTGGAACTAAGAATTGATCAGTTTTCGAATGATTTTTTGTTCTTGAACTGAAACTATTAGTACTCGACTCTGAAATTGATTTTTTTTTATAATTTCTTTTCATTCTTTAATAGTTTGTTTACCATGGTCCAATGACATTACACAACAAGTTTACAAATGCCTTAATCAATCAGATTCATTTAGGGATGACAAAAAATATCATCGGCTTGGGCTCGGCCCGAGCCTTGGAACCGTTAGTACTCAACTCTGAAATTGAATTTTTTTTATAATTTCTTTTCATTTTTTTACTGTTTTGTTTTTTACCATGGTCCAATGACATTACACAACAAGTTTACAAATGCCTGAAAAAGCCCGAGCCCATTTTGGGGCGTCGGCTTGAGGCCAGCCGGCCCGTACGAGCGAAGCCCATTAATAATTAAAAAAATCGAAACAATAGGGAAAAAAAATGAAAAAATGTTGTAGTTGCCTGCAAGTGCATGCAGCTAAAAATAGTTGTCTGCAAAGCTGCTTGCAAGCAGGTAGCTATTTTTAGTCGTAGGCAGCTTTGAAAAGATAAAAAAAAAAAAACTCGAGCCGGTTCGACCCGCTAAAACTCGAGCCGAAAGCTCGGGTCTAGTCAGAATTTTTTGGTCGAGCTTTTGCTCGGCTCGGACCAAAAAAAGCTCGAACATTTTTGGCTCAAGCCGAACCAAGCTTCAAGTTTTGGTTCATGGCTCGGTTCGACTCGTTGACATGACTAAATTCATTCATTTGAATAATTAAACATATCGCTCTCCTTCGTAACTACTCATTATCGTACTTTACGCGTTGTCGGCCCTATAAGCCCTTCTTGAAGCACTCGTCCTATAAACCCTTCTTGAGGTGCCACACACAGAGTCACTTTCAAGATATATATTATTAGGCTAGATATAAATGTTATTTGATACTATATTGTAGTTGATTAAAAAAATTGTTGAAATGTACAATCGGTGATATATTTTATTTCTTTTATTTTTGCTATATATTAGGAAGATAATTTGTATTGTCAACTCAATTTTTCAAAAAAATAATATGGGTAGAACCAGGATCCACAGTTCAATTTCGGTTTCAGTAATTACGTTGACATGAATTGTTATATTGGTTGGTTGGTTACGGGTATTGAAATATTTGAACCTACTTACCTAGCTTCCGGCCTACTAGACAAAATCATTTTATAAACTTGATGAATAAGTCCGAATGGATATTAATACAAATGCTCGATTGTAGAAAAGTTTTAACTAAGCTAAGATGAGATTTTTATTTTTCAAGTTTAGCTTTAGATAGGGATGTAAACTAGCCACGCTGGCTCGCAAGCAGAAGGTCGCGTCTCGGATAAAAATGTCTTGGGTTTTTTCGGCCTGAGCCAAGCCAAGCTTTTGTTCAACAAAAAAAAGGCTTGACTTGAACTTTCGGCTCGGGCTACATGGGCCGTAAATGGCCAATGTCACGGGCCCTTTTGGCCAATCGTATGGGCAGGCTTGGGCTCAGACCAATGCCCAAAAATAAGACTCTGCCTGAGCCTCGAGCCGAGCCGGTTCGGGTTTTTCCAGGGCTGAGCTACGGGTTGTCCAAGCCGACGAGCCAAATTGACATTCCTAAAATTAGATCTACTATGCAATATAGACAATTTGATGAATAAATATGGTAGAGATTAATGTGAATGCTTGATTGTAGACGAGTTAAAAATGAGTTAAGATTTTGCTTTTCATGCTCAAGTTTAAATCAACTTGGTTATTTTATTTTTTACTAATTTGATTAATAAGGACGATGGATATTAATGCAAAGACTTGATTGTAGAAGATTTGTAATGAATTAATATGAGATTTTGTTTTTTAAACTCGATATTAGATCAACTACGTAATCTACAAATTTGATTAATAAGACGACGGATATTAATGCAACGGGTTTGATCTTCTACACATAGTGGGCAAGAGTTATAATACCCATTGTTGGTGTGACAATATGTGGTTTTCCCACATCAACAGTGGGGCTATAACATAGCAACACCACATGTTGCTATCCTCACAGTAGATATTATAACTCCTGCCCACAGTTGGCAAGAGATCATGTCAGATCAATGCAAAGGCATGATTGTAGAAGGGTTATAAATGAGTTAAGATGATGTTTTTGTGTCCAAGATCGAGCTTTGATCAACTCAATAATCTTCCCTTACCAGAATCATTTTTCAAATTTGATGAATAAGGATTATCGGTGTTAATGCAAAGGCTTTATAGTATAAGAGTTATAAATGAAGTAAGATGAGATTTTGCTTTTCAAGGTCGAGTTTAGATAAACTCGATAATCTTACCTTGGCAAAATCATTTTACGAATTTAATGACTAAGGACGATGGATATTAATGC
Organism: Fraxinus cuspidata; assembly: GCA_903798385.1. Classification (NCBI taxonomy): domain Eukaryota; kingdom Viridiplantae; phylum Streptophyta; class Magnoliopsida; order Lamiales; family Oleaceae; genus Fraxinus; species Fraxinus cuspidata. Next base: position 14,057 of record CAIGRP010089606.1, read on the forward strand.
AAAGGATTTATCGCAGAATAGTAATAAATGAGTTAAGATGAGAATTTTGCATTTCAAGTTCGAATATAGGTCAACTACACAATGTGCAAAGTTGATGAATATGAATGATGGGTTTGGTTGTGGAAAGTTATAAATGAATTAAGATGAGATTTGTTTCTCAAGCTCAAGTTTAGATCAACTCGGTAATCTTTTTACGACAAAATCAATTTGCAAATTTGATGAATAAGGACAATGGGTACTATGCAATGATTTGATTGTAGAATAGTTATAGGCTACTAATGCAAAGATTTGATTATGGAACAGTTATAAATGGGCTAAGATGAGACTTTTGTTTTTCAAGCTCGAGTTTAGATAAGCTCAATAATCTTACTTGGACAAAATCATTTACAAATTTCATGAATAAGGATGATTGATATTAATATAAGTGCTTAATTACAGAAGAATTATATTTGAGCTGAGATTTTTGTTTATTCAAGCTGGAGTTGATTAGTCGGTGATCTTACCTCGAAAATATCATTTTACAAATTTAATGAATAAGGACGATGGATATTAATGCAAAGGATTTATCGTAGAACAATAATAAATGAGTTAAGATGAGAATTTTTGTTTTTCAAGCTCGAGTTTAGGTCAACTATGCAGTGTGGACATTTGATGAATATGGATAATGGATATTAATGCACAGGCTATATTGTAGAAGAGTTGTAAATGAATTAAAATGAAAATTTTGTTTTTCAAGCTTGAGTTTAGATCAACTCGATAATCTTACTTCGACAAAATTATTTTACAAATTTGATGAATAAGGACAATGGATATTAATGCAAATACCAATTGTAGAAGAGTTATAAATGTCTTAAGAAAATGTGTGAAGTAAAAGTAATATGTCATAGGTCCAATTGTTTGGAGGCTTAACAATTACTATTGGACCGAAATTATTAATAATTAATAATTGGGCCGATCAGGGTTGGGGTTTATTTCTTGCTAGCACAAGAAAAATTTGGAAAAACCTTAAACCTAGTTATACAAATCAAAATGTCGCCATCTTACAACCACTGGTTGTCGCCTTAATCTATTAATGGTGATGAAGTTCTAATTTTGTTCTCATCAAGTGGATTTCTATTAGAGGCTAGTTGTCTGGACAGTTGTGGTAGGTTGAGATTTTGGGATTTGATATCTTGCATGTTGAAATTTAATGGTTTTTAAAAGACGTGATTTAAATATTGTAATGTGTGAAAAGTTTTCAATAGCTGTGATAACTATTCGTAACTTTTCAAATGCAAATGGTGCATTTAGAAGAGTCTTGAATTTTCAAATTAGGTGCGACTATTCAAATAGGTGCATAATGAAAAGTAATAAACCTTGGTAGGTTGCGATCTTGACCGTCGATCATGACCCAATCTAAAAAGGTATGATCTAATGATCTAAATTAATTTATGCCAAAAGGTTTATCTGTTTGAAAAAGATACATTGAACGTATACATAGATTACGTTCCATTCTGTTTTCTTCATTCCATATCAATTCAATTCAATTAAAATGATTTCTAATAAAATTAACAATGACATGGACATTGTTTTAGTTGGTCAATAGATGGACACATTCAAGTGATGGAAGTGAAATTTAAAATAATTGATCAAAGCTTAAATTAGGTCTCCCCAAGATATTAGTGGATAGCATTGGTGTATATGAGTTACATTCTCAACCTAGGTTCAGGTTTCCTTAGGATTGTGGGAGTACCGTTTGTTTCGAAAAATTGTTCTATCATGAGATTCCATACCTTCTTCTTCACATAAATTTGAAAGACTTACTGAATGAAGAGAGGAAGGGAAGTTATTAAGCTACAATCTGGGTTTAAGTCATGACTATGATCAAATCTATATGGCCTAATTAAATTTAAGTCCATCAACGTACAAAACGGGGATACATGGAGAAAAAGTGGCTTTCCATTTTTAATGTGTGAATTGACAGCCTTAAATGTGAAAGTGCATTGGCTATCACGAGACGTGGCACTCATATTCATTCTATATAAATTTAGATTGACTAGTAGGTGCACGTTTTATGTATCAACTGAATGATATACGTAATATTATTGAAGTACTTATATTATTTTTTAAAGTAATTGAGGTAATTGATATTGTTAAAGGAAAAATTAAAATTATATATATATAAATTTTTTATGAAATTATGTATTTAATGTGAAAATGTTGAATAAGGGTTGATAGCTCTTATTTTTCCATTTCGAAGTCGGTAAGTTCTTCTTTTCTCAAGCATGTGAAAGAACTTTTTCGATTGTATCCTTAAACAACATAGCTTGGAAATTATTTCCCTAAAAATATTATAGAAAAATATTAGCTAATTCTAACATTATATAATACATTCGCATCACACAAAATTAGTTTTAAACTTCAACAGAGTCGTTCTTGTTGTTGCAGATCTTAATCCTTTTTGAAATATGGATACTTTTATAATCTACTTCTCAAAGGCATTTAATTATCTTATAAAGATGAAATCACAATCTTTGTTTTGTCACATCAATCCTACAAATATGAAAACAGATTTAAGACATGACAACAAAAATATATATTAACAATTAACCAAATGAAAAAAAAATTAATATTTTTAAATTAAACCGACGATCTGATTTATTTTGTTGATTTATTGATAAATCAGACCTCGTTTTTATTGGTGTCTTCAACGATGATTTATTCATATGTAATGTTTCTAGCATACAAAATTTAAAAAAGTCACTGATATATGAGTTTAGTAATTTATTTATCAATATTGGAAAATATATATAATAAATATAGGACATATCATACAACACGTCTTTGTCATGAATGTGATTGTGCTCAGATATCAATATGATGCAGCGACATATGCTAATTATAATTAACAACAAGAATATGATTGTGCTTACATACCAATATGATGCAGCGACATATACTAATTATAAGTTAACACTTCAAAATTTGTTTAATGCCAAAAATTGGGTAAATATATAAAAAAATCTCAAATGATTTTATTTAATACAAAAATCAATCAAATACCAATACAAAGCGGTTGTTGTTCTCGTTCCAACAAAATCCTAACTACCAAAGTTTAATATAATTTCACTTATGCTAATGTCGGTCTCATCTCTCCTAAAAGTAATTATTAAATTATAGGTTAATAAATAATAAACAACTAAATAAAAACCATAAAATTAGAAACATTAAACATATAAATCGTCAAGCCAAAGATGAGTTATAGTGGTGGAAAAAGATCCAGCATATAGATATCTAGCCAAAAATTACTCAAAAAATTCATAAATATGAATTAAAAAAAATTATATTTGTATAAATATGACGAGACAACAATACTGTTGGGCTACCACATGCTCATGACGCCCAAAACGGATGTATATCTACAATTAACATGATTCTTGGTAATAAATAAATTTAAGCTAACAATTTCATACAATTAAATCCATGATATTAGAAATTAAATCGAAATTCGAATCAATCTTAACAATCACAAATAAATAAATAATAATTCACAACACTCATCAAATTATAAGTAACTTATGTTCATCATTTATCTTTTAAATGGACATTACTAAGAGAATTTAAAAAATAAAAAAGATAGAAATAAAAAAACCTACATTATCTTTTTAGTATAATAAAAAAATATAGCGAAAAATAATTAAGGAATTGAAAATTTTAATCTTTTAATGTTGTGTGTATATGGTTTAGAATTTCCAACACATATTATAATGTTATTATAATTTATTTAATTTCATATAATTATAAATATGTGGCAAAAAATAATTAAGAACTTAAGTAAAAATTTGTTTAATACCAAAAATTGGGTAAATATATAAAAAAATCTCAGATGATTTTATTTAATACAAAAATCAATCAAAGACCAATACAAAGCGGTTGTTGTTCTCGTTTCAACAAAATCCTAATTACCAAAGTTTAATATAATTTCACTTATGCTAATGTCGGTCTCATCTCTCCTAAAAGTAATTATTAAATTATAGGTTAATAAATAATAAACAACTAAATAAAAACCATAAAATTAGAAACATTAAAAATATAAATCGTCAAGCCGAAGATGAGTTACAGTAGTGGAAAAGAGATCCAGCATATAGATATCTAGCCAAAAATTACTCAAAAAATTCATAAATATGAATTAAAAAAAATTATATTTGTATGAATATGACGAGACAACAATACTGTTGGGCTACCACGTGCTCATGGCGCCCAAAACGGATGTATATATACAATTAAAATGATTATTGGTAATAAATAAATTTAAGATAAAAATTTCATACAATTAAATCCATGATATTAGAAATTAAATCGAAATTCGAATCAATCTTAACAATCACAAATAAATAAATAATAGTTCACAACACTCATCAAATTATAAGTAACTTATGTTCATCATTTATATTTTAAATGGACATTACTAAAAGAATTTAAAAAATAAAAAAGGATAGAAATAAAAAAAACCTACATTATCTTTGTAGTATAATAAAAAATATATAGCGAAAAATAATTAAGGAATTAAGTGTGAAATTTTTAATTGAAAATTTTAATCTTTTAATGTTGTGTGTATATGGTTTAGAATTTCAACACATATTATAATGTTATTATAATTTATTTAATTTCATATAATTATAAATATGTGGCAAAAAATAATTGAGAACTTAAGTGTGAAAATGAGCGAAGATTGTAAATGTTCACTACAGTTATATTGATGTGTACTTAATAAAAATTAGTGAGATTATACTCACCATATTATTTGGTATTCCCTTTTTATCTAAATTTAGGTGTCATAAGGATTCATATATAACTACCAATTAAAACAACTTTTAAATAATGGTAAATATAAAATAAATAAAATTTTATTAAATTATATGGTAACATTATATATGCATTAATTTTATTACATTACATATATTATTTAGTTATTAGGATTTCTGTGAAACAATCAAATGAAACAACCATTTAAATAAAGGAATATAAATATTATTTTTTTAAGCTGATTAATTCAATCGAGGGAAGAAACTTAAGTTATAATTTTATAATAAAAGCTATTAATAAAAATTAATAAAAGATTTAAAAAGATTAATCTAGGAGATCATTGACAATTGGAAAAGAAAATGATTTTTTTCTTAATTTCATATTAAATAAATTGAATTAATGTTATTATTAATTATTAACGAAACTAGAATTAAATAAGGGAATATTAGGTATATAGCTAAATATGTAAAGATAAATTGGGTATTTAAAATTTTCTCTTCAATCCTCCCTTCTAATATATTGTAGATATATAAAATGAATATTATCTTATTAATAGATAGACATTTTAAATCACATAATTGAATTTTAAAAGAGTTGATAAACTCCATGTTTGAGTTTAACTCAAATTTTGTGAGGGTGACATTACTACCTGTAGAATGCATTCCAGTTGAGAAAATGTGGGGATTGATTTATCTATAAATTACATTCTCATTTGAAAACCTTAGCATTTGTAGATAAATTTCTATAAAAATGAAATGTTGTATATACGAGAATGTTATACAAAGATAAGAGATCCTTAATTAAAAGTGGTTAAAACAAGAACGAAAATTAGTTATTGCTTGGGTCATATGTACAATACTAGTATTGAAATATTTGAATGTATAAATACATTGTTAAGCTTACAAAGCGTGTGATCTTGCGAATTGGATATACAATGCAAGGATTCAAAAGTGCTAGTAAATTTGTTTTACTATGACTAATGTAATTGTGTCTTTGAAATCCTCCAAATAAATTGAGAATTGGAAAAATATAAGAGGGTGTTTGATTGACTTTATTTTATATGGAAAAATATCAATTTTTACTCAAATTCTTATTTTTGGAATGTTTGATTGACAATAATTTTCATGAAAAATATTTTTCAATTTTTTTATCGTGTGACCCTATTTTCCTCAAAAACAAGGAAAACATTTTTTTATGGAAGGTGGTTTTTATTTTTCAAGTAATCCACTCTCACTTTCTCTCTCATATAACTTCTCTCTCGACTACCCACCAATAAAAAGTATACAAATATAATTAGGTTAAAAATTAAATCAATGAAATATATTTAATTAATTTTCTTTCCATACAAATTTTATGTCCGCGATCAAACACATCCTTGGAGCTTTAAATAAAGGTAGAAAGAAGCGGGTGGCTTTAAATAATTATGGGAAAATTCCTTAATTGATGATGATCTATGTCTATTATATGGATTAATTGTGATGCTAGCTATATTTAATAAGACACAAAACCTATTGTTGCATGGTAAGTTTGAACATCTATATCGTAACATAATATCATTTGACAGTGACTCTCAGATCAAACATTATTACTGATTTTTTTTTTTTTATGAGATAACCTAGCGAATTCGTTTCTAAAAACGGATATCTAGAGAGTAAATAAACTGCATGTCGAGGAAAATAGGTGTAAAGTCCAAATCTAATGGGTCTACTTACAGAAACCTAACATAGCGACAAGAAATTCCATGGACTAAGTTTAATAAAAAAAACTAATTATGAATGACTCGATGAGAAACACTTTGGAATTTTAACTCCGCACCATTTCTATGATACAAATAAGTCACGTCACAAAAGATTGTTGAGGATAAGTTATACTTTTAGTGACGATCATATGTTGTAAACAGTTCAAGTGAAGCATGATACTCTTTATAGTACATCATATAAATGAGTGCGAACTTTGCTGATTTTACGAGAATTATGAAAGATAATATATTTGATCTATTGTCTAGGCTTGTAATAATAGCTAATGGTTACATAAAAAGTTGTGCTCACTGCTTAGCTAAGTGAGTCCGATAAATTCTTATTAAAAAATATTCAAATCGAAAGCTACTTTCGTTATCTTTCACATAGAACACTTCTTCGTCTTCTTTGTTTTGAGTCGACTTCTTTCATTTATGCAAATGTTGTTGAAATTTAATAGTTAATTTAATGATTTTACTAGGTGAGAATTGAAAAGTCTCTAGTTATTGTGATGACTAGTTGTGATTTTTCAAATGTAAATGTTTATATTGAAGAGTCATAATTTTTCGGAGTCGGTATGACTATTTTAAAAGTGCATAATAAAAAGTCATGAACCTTTATAAAGGGCTCGATATCAACCGTAATTCATGTTCCAAATTAAAAAAGTGTGATCTAATGATCCAGATTAATTTATCTTGATGGTGCACTTGTTTGGAAAAGACACGTTGAATCTATAAATTGAATTCATTACATTTTACTTTCTTTACTCCAAATCAATTCAATTAAAATGATTTCTTTTCCCTTTCTTCTCTAATCATTTTCGAGTTTTGTGTTCGATATTTTAGTATTTGATATCATCCGGGCGAATAGTACAATCAAGTTTTGGGTTCGCTCGATAAAATTAATATCATGTTATATTAATTTTGAAAAAAACATTGTAACTTGAGATATATACGTTCATTTAACCATGTTAGTATTAGTGCAGGGGACAAAATCTATCTTAAAGAGATTTACAATCGTATACCTCGTTTCATTTCGTCTCCTTTTAATTTTTGTATTTTCTATGTTTCAACAAGTCGCAGTTTATGTGAATTTTCATTTGTGTATATTGGTTTTTATAAGTTGAAATTCTATCTGATATTTTATACTAGTAATTGTGATTATATTGTATTTGCATGTACATATTTTTAGTTAAAGGAATATAATCATGTAACAATTTTTTAACAATCACAACTTATTGAAATTGCCAGAAGTATACTTCCTGTTAAACACTATTTAAAGAAAAAGAAAATCCTACTTTTAGCTATTGAAACTTGTTTAATTTTCCCTGTACATGTTTAAGTAAGTAACCAACAATGTTAACAGTCCGATTTGGTTCTTTGTTAGAATTTGTTATAGCTTTTGACATGAAAAAGAAATTGGAATTTTTTAATCTAATTGTTTGCAGTTTTAGCTGGTGTGAAAACTTTACTCTAGCGTTCATAAATCGAATATTGGAACACCATAAATGTCTATAAATTAACAACACCATATAATTTTATTAGCTTTCTAAGCGCGAAATTAAGCGGTCTGCGCGCATTATTAAATTTTTCATTTTGTTCATTTTTAAAAGTATTTTATTTGACTTTAGTTTATTAATATTTTTTTTCTTTTTTTAAAAGCTTTCATTAGTTTCAAATTTTTAAATGGTCTTATCTATACATAATTCAAAAATAATTTTATCTTATGAAGAATTAGATAATACTTAAGTTACAATACTATTTACATTATGTAATTATGATTTTGAGATTTGTTGTTTTGTTGAAAACTTCGAAAATATGTATAAACTTTCTATAAATTTATTAAGTATGACTTGTTTAGTTGAAACTATGATATAATTAAATAATTGTAAGAATTATTAAGTAAATATAGTATTTTATAATTTTTATGTTTGGATGTATTATTTTAATTATTAAATAATCTATTGAATGATTAAAAATTTAAAATAATATTAAAAATAAGAAAACAATTTTTTTATGCTTATGCCGACGCCTAGGCTTGCCCACACTTGTAAAACTTAAAGTTTGACCTTCACGTTTTACGCTTTATAAAACATTGAGTTTTATACATCATAAATGTTTTATACATAGGTCTGAATCAATCCAAACACGAGTTCACTAGTTTCATACTGATTTAATATGTTTGGTGTAATTTATTTTTGAAATATTTTTATGTTTCAACGATTTTCCTCCTCACTTTTCCACCGATTTTATTTGATGTATCGTGGGTATATATAGTTTCAAAATTAAGTTTTGAATTAAGAGATAAATTAATGGTCCATGTTTGAGCCTTATTTTTGTAAGAAAATGTATTTGGAATAGTGATTTTTGAAGATTGTGTGGTTAAAAATAAAAATAAATTGTTTAATTTACGTGTTAAATTATTTATGAGAGAAATTGTGTGGTTGAAAATGACTTTTGAAAAAGATGAGTTTTTGAAAAAAAAAAAATGGGGGCCAAACATGAGCAATGTAGTCATGCATTTCTTATTATAACATGTTTGATATGTTTTCCTATGCTAAAAAAAATTGTAATTTTCATATTTCTATCTATCTACCTATCATAGTATATCTTTAGTCTATAAACATATAAAATAATCTATAAACATATGATATTATGCCACTGTGTGATCCTCATTTTTGAGGTAAAATGTATTATGAGATAGTAATTTTTTGAAAAATGTGTGGATAAAAATGAAGAACTTTTTTTAAAATAAATGTATAATTATTTTATTAGTGAATGTGCGGTTAAAAATAGATTTTGAAAAAAATGAGGCTCAAACAGGCTATATTAAAGAAATTTTTTTTTTGAATTTATTATAATCAAATATTCTCAATTCGATTTCTTTGGCATTTATATGAATAAAATTTAAGCAATTATTTTAGTGGATCTTCATGAATTATTTATTTATTTTTTCATTAGAGGGCATAATTAGGATTTTGCATGCAAAAGATATGTCCCATCGTTTCCCTAGTTTATTATGCAAAATTCAGAAAGTCAACTTTAAGCAACCATGCATGATCCGATACCTAATCTCCACTAAACTTTGTGAGTAAAGTACAATATTTTTATAAAGTAATTGAAGGGCATATCATAACAAAAAAATAAATAAAAAATAAATAAATAATAGAGTAACATAATCACCTAATTAAATGGTTGAAAGTATTTTTTGAATTTTTTTGAATTTAATAGTTTTTTTTTCCTGTTTTACTTGTAGTTTCTTTTCTTGTTATGGAGGGGCAAATAAGATAATGTCAATGACGAGAGTTGAAAATTATTTCTTTCAAAAAAACACCAAAACAAACCCGTCATTTATCTCTCTTGATCTAGACATTTTTTCTCCTCAAAGGTTCGAGCCATTCTAATGTAGTTCATTAATTATGGTTGAACAAGTCAAAGAAATACTAAATTACTCGACCACATTTCAAGCCTAAATTTTATTTAGTAATTTAAAAATTATTGTTCAAAAGAATGAAATATTATTCAAGTGTTACTTGAAAATAATATTGACCGTTCATAAAGCACATGAACGGTCTCCCTATTGACACGTCATCAAAACAGTAATGTACCATAAGGCCCCATTCACTAGCTACACTCTACACTGCCACTAAGCTCCCATTTGATTCTTATTATTTGTTATTATAGTTTTTAAAATATTATATTTTTTGAAGAATGTGTGATTATAAAAGAAAAAAAATTTGAATTTACATGTAGAGAGAATATGTGATTGATCAAAAGAGAGAGAGAAAAACATATTATAATTTTAATGGGATCAAACGGGGCTAAGATGCGTGGCACACACATAAATGAATGGAAAAATAAAAAAAATAGAATTTAGGGGATTCACTTCTTTTGTTCATACAAGAATATTTCGGACACCAAGTCACGTGACCTCCGCATGTATATCTTATAAATATATATGAAGTGAATATACTATTAGATCGTGTCCCCACCACACATGCATGCCAATAAAGTGCAATATTTTAAGCCATTGATTCTCATGCAAGGGCAGTACATACATACATACACACACATGTAGTTATGGCCTCGTCAATGTTACGAAATTTGTACACGTATTAAACGTTTAACAAATTTTCTTAATCAAAACATGTGAAATATTGTCGTTTTTTAATTGAATACACGATCCATCTCTTTAAGGATAACTCAAGCTTTTAATTAAGGATGGCAAAAAAGTTAGTCGATTCGGTTCGAAAAAAACTTGAACCGGCCGGCTCGTGGCTCGGGCCGAGCCACATTTTGAGGCGTCGGTTCAAGCCCGGACTGGCCCGTGTTACGGGCTGTTTTCGGCCCGTACGAGACGAGCCCATTAATAATAAAAAAATGAAAAAAAAATAATAAAAAAAATTAAATGATATAGCTGCATTGTCAATTTTTTTGAAAAAAAAAAAAAAATCTAGCCACTCGGCTCGGCCTGTTAAGGCTCGAGCTGAAAGTTGAGGTCGAAACTCAATTTTTTGGTCGAGCTTTTGCTCGATTCGGGCCAAAAAAAGATCGAGCCGAGCCCGAGCTTCAAATTTCGACTTGTGGCTCAACTCTTTGACATGTCTACTTTTTAACCCTAGACTAGACTAGATGATTCTTCCATTAAAATAACGAAACATGAATTTGAGAAAGTGATTATTGTATAAACTTAGTGATCGATCATTTTAAATACATCTAAAAAATAGGTAACATTATTATTGGAAGTGTTGGGTTGAGAGAGGACAAGTAGGCTACGGAAGTAGAGGTGAATGGACCTCGGTTGCTTCGCCTTCCCGCCAAAGGTGAAAATGTGGAGCCTACATACACTCATTTTCGCGCCAAACCGCAGTTGTAAAAGCCAAATAGATGATGACACGTGTCCAGAAATGGTCCTTAGTTGTGAGTTGACATCTGTCAAAATTGATTGTCTAGCTTCGTATTCGTCTAATGTTCTAAAATGTTTAATACATGACATTGCGTCTCGATCAAATATCGAGCATTACAAGCATATGCATGCATATGCGAATCATACGTTTTGCAATTTTTAATATTTTAAATTACTAAATAAATAAAATAATATTTTTTGAACTTTATATATATTTTTCAAATTTTCAATGAAATATATTATTCGAAATCATAAATTCTACAATTACTTAACAATAAATCTCTATAACTAGATTAGATACGAATATCGACTTAAAAAATCATAAATCTTATCTAATTATATCGAATTCCAATTCAATCTCCTCTTCTTCATCAAATCATCTAATGCAAAATATTCATCGGACTCAATTATTTCAATTCGAGAATTTTTATGACCTCTTATAGGTGGTAAAATATCATTTTCAACCTCCTCATCATAATCACAACCATCAATAATCCAAAATTGTGAATTTAATAACATCACTTTCTAATAAAATTAGAGGAAAATCGAAGAAGTAGGGGCGGACGCAAAACTTTAAAGTTATGGGGGCACAATCGAATTTGCAAAGAAGTCAGGAGTTACAATAAAAAATTTACGTCTAAAAAAATCATACCCTATGTAATTTTACATCCGAAAATTTACATGAGATGTGACTATTTCGGATGTAAAATTTTGAAAATTTTTTATGTCATATCCCATATAAAATTTTCTAATAAAATGATGAAAATTACATTGAGAAATTTGTATCGCAAAAATAATAAGTGTTAAAGAAATAATTGAATTTTTTTAAATGCGAGTTAAACGTCTTTCTTTAAAACTCATATTTAACGTATTTTTAACTATTTTT
>CAIGRP010089606.1:26441-40353 GCA_903798385.1 Fraxinus cuspidata
CTTCTTTCTTTAAGATTCACGTTTAACGTATTTTTAACGGTTTTCGATATCTGTTTGGACTATTCGATATGCACATAATGTAGTTCTCGAAATAAGTTTTGAGATGATATAAGCAATTTGTAAATTCGATTAGCGTACGATCGTCGAAGAATTTTTAAAATTAGCATGTTATCGAAATTCAAATTTGTTGTGATTTTGTCCGTGTTTTGTGGAGATTAATATCAATTTTTTAGTAAATTTTGATAAAAATTAAACAATTATGAATTTCATAAAATATGTTATTAAAATTAATTGTTAACTTTGATTTAGATTAAAATTTAGATTTCAATCTATACCAAACATAATTTAAAAAAAATCTCAGAAGTTGGGGGCTAATGAGGATGGATAATTTGGGCTAATTTGATGTTTATTGGGCTAATTTTATTTATTTATTTTTTGTATAAGTTATAAAAATGGATTGAACTTTGTTAGACTACTTTTAACAAAAATGCGTGCTCATTTTTGCGTTTAAGGGTGCATATGCAATCGACGAAATGAGTTATCGCATTATCACACACATGCCTCATATTTGATGTGTTTCGAAAATGTATCAAGCATATACGGGCATATGCGAGCATTTTAGACTACTTTATCCATTCAATAATTTATTAACACGTTATTTTACACCTATTTTATGCACAAGTGACGGTGAAAAAAAAAAGCCAAAGAGAGGGTGACACATGTCCAGCTAATGGTTCTTAGTTGTTGGGTGGCATTGATGACTCGAGACCCATGCGGACATTTCTATTTTAATCAGAGTCGTAGACTGGCCCACACCACGATTTTGGGGGCGGCTCGCATGATATGTAAACACCGTCCGTTATTACGTAGACGTAAAAAGAATTTTTAAGTATAATAATTTGATTAAATACTAAATACCCATAATTTATTTACAGTGATTATACTTACAAAATTTATAATTTATAATATTTTTAGTTATAATAATATCAAAATCTATTTCAATTTTGGTATGTAATGTTTGGGCAGAGCCAAAGAAGACTATTCATCCACTTATAGTTAGTGCATTTATGGTTGAGCCAAAACAGGACTCTTCTCTGTGTTTGACAGCTGCACTAATGTTATGTTCGCAATGAAATGTATTTTCATCAAATCCCGCGATTGAAGAAAGGAAAATAAATGGAAAAGTAAAGAAAGAAAGAAGAGTGTCCTCTGCACTTGACAGGTTGTTTATGTTGATATTCATTCAAGCTTACTTCTTACTTATTTAATCAAACTGAATACGATATGTATATATATACTAAATTAGATAATAGATGCTTAGACGATATACAAAAATCTTATTATATATTTCTCTGTGTAAATGTCGACACCTACTTAGTGCAATAAAAATTCGTTCGTTCGGATTTAGAGAGATCGGTTTCGATATTGCTTGTTTAGTTTCTTCGAATCCACATCAGGGTATGACAAGAAATCAAAGCTTGATCAAATCTCGTCTACTTTCTTTCTTATTTGTAATTATAATAATAATAATAATAATACGTGTTTATCTCAAAGACCATATTATTTAGACCCCTTCTTACGTTGAATAGTCTAACGGCGACTTCACATTTTTCTTCCATATTCCACTTAATTGTCCATTTTCATCCACTTTCACACGTGTCAGTAAAGCACTGGTTTATTGTCTTCGTGTGTTGATCGATTTCAATTTACCGTAATTAAGATGTACAAGTATATTTGAAGAATCATTAGACTAGACACATATTGCTCATCTATAATGATTAAGCAAAGTCATATCTGACTTTAGTATAGAATTACAATCAAAACATACATCAACTACAAGAATATTATGAACAACCTCGACATGGTTGAAGTCTAAAAGACTTCATCGAACTTATTCACCTTCTTTAACGTGTCAAGCACTTTTTTTTGTAAGGTCATCTCCATAGCATTTCTTAGATTAAAGAAGACTACTATTACAGTTTTGTAATCGTCCATTTATTGAAATAATATTTTAAATAAATTAAATTGTCATTTTATCGATAGTTTAGATACAAGTCTTACCCTCACTAAATAGGGCATTACAAAATTATCCTTGCGTATGCCTCGACCTTTTGGCCAAAACTATCTGCCAACTACACAATAATAGTAGTCTTCTTTATCGATAGTTTAGATACATCATCTCCATAGCATTTCTTAGATTAAAGAAGACTACTATTACAGTTTTGTAATCGTCCATTTATTGAAATAATATTTTAAATAAATTAAATTGTCATTTTATCGACAGTTTAGATACAAGTCTTACCCTCACTAAATAGGGCATTACAAAATTATCCTTGCGTATGCCTCGACCTTTTGGCCAAAACTATCTGCCAACTACACAATAATAGTAGTCTTCTTTATCGATAGTTTAGATACCAGTCTTAACCTCACTCACTTTTTAAATAGGAAATATCATTAAACCCTTGTTTGATCTCCATCATTTTCAAAATACTTTTTTGACTATCTTCTTTTCAATCACATATTTTTCAATAAAATAATATTACAAGCAAATCCAAATTTTTTTCTTAATTTTTAATTACTCTATATAAATCTATTATTCCAAAATACATTCTTTCAATAAAATGGGACTCAAACAAACTCTAAATGAGCACTTCAGATTGTCATTTTAAGAAAATGGTCACTTTTATGTGAAAATTAGCAAAATGACCACTTTAAAATGAAAATACTGAAATATCCCTTATGTTACATTTTTCATAAAATCTAACCATTATTTGATATGTGCACAACTTTTGAGGCAAATCTTGAAAACTTGCAAGAAAAAGAATTATTTTGCGAGATAGTTGGATGGTACTGTAGAAGGTTCTACGCCGTTCTATAATAGTGCTCGCACACACAAAATACTTATTTATTCGAACCAAACACCAATGAGATAGTTAAAAAAGTGAATGGATAGTCCGTTTAGCTACTCGGATATGTAAATGAGTTCTTTGTTGGATATCTCAATCAATTACATAAATTTGATAACATTCTTGAGACGAACCGCGTATCCATGTATCGTGAGATAACAATTTGTAGTTGGAGATGAAAGCGAATGAGATTATATGAATCCTAGCATTAATATGCAATGCAAGAAATTCCTTTGGCAATATAAGTGTTCATTCATGTCAATCCTAATAGTAGGAGAATTTCTGCGGTAACCATTTCGTGACCCAACC
Organism: Fraxinus cuspidata; assembly: GCA_903798385.1. NCBI lineage: Eukaryota > Viridiplantae > Streptophyta > Magnoliopsida > Lamiales > Oleaceae > Fraxinus > Fraxinus cuspidata. The sequence goes on from CAIGRP010089606.1 coordinate 29,657, forward strand.
GTGCAAATTAAACGAAAGATCGCGACACCAAAATTCGGCATCAAATACATTATTTCTCGGCTTGTCGCCCATAAAAGAAAGGAAATGTTAGGATTCTTGATCGAAATAAGCTTAAAGATAGCATCATTGCATTGCAGAGAATACATAATTTTAATAACAGAAATTTTCTTTGCCTGATTACATGGAAAGGGACGAGTATAACTTTATCTCATCTCCCCTCCATTCCGAATCTTGATTAACATTAAATGTCAAAAAACGACTGGCAATGTAAACTTATAACGATCATGTTTCCTCAAGCTTCAATTCCCATTTTCCAGGATATGGCAAATTTCTTCCCAACAGGCAATTCTAGGCCTTTAACATCCACCATCACACTCTTCATTTTATCACTACCCTCTTCGAGTTTATCTGGATACTTGTGTTCTGCAGCGCTAAACTCCACCTTGGAGATATCATCGACTGGATTTCCGTCAATGTTGATTTCAATGACACCTCCGGTTCCTTTCAAACCCAGTACTGTTACCTTTTCAATGATCCAACCTTTCTCCAATGCAAACTTGTTCTCTTGAACATCTGACCAAACCTTCACCATTCCCTTGCTGACTGTTGCATGGAGATCAACATATGTCGAATAACCATTTCCGAGATTCATTTCTGGGAGCTCGTCCTCATCAAGGAATAGATTCCCTTTGGCTTCTCCTGAATGTGCTCCAAGTGGGAATGTTACAATGAGGGTAAAAGGAGTCATTCTTGCTTCTTTAGATATCAATCCTCCCTGCTGCATTGGGATTATGGCATTTTGATACAAATGCACATTAATTACATGAAGAGGTGCATCGAGTGTGAGGAAATGTGATTCTTTTGATACAATGACTTGTGTCATATCAAATATGTTGTACCAACTCCCCGGGGGGAAGAGCACTTTGACCTCACTTTTGCCCTTCGTTAGCACGGGAGACACCATTAGACTGCTGCCAAGCAGGAATTGAGTGCTCAATCCATAACTTCTCGTCTCATTCGTAAAAGTGAAGAATAGTGGTCGAGCAATTGGCGCTCCTGTAGTATGCGCCTCATAGTTCAATGTGTACAGATATGGAAGAAGCTTATATCTCATTCCTAGAGCATTCCTAGCAGAAATAGCCACTGATTTCCACTGGTAAAGCTCCTGCCTTGGAGAGTAGTAGTTTGCATGATCCCTCGAGAACGGGTAGAATGCGCCCAGTTCAATCCAACGGTTGCAGAGTTCTTCTGTAGGTGCTGGATAGAATCCACATATATCTGAACCCACCATAGGAACCCCAAAGATTCCAAAATTCAGCATTGTAGAAATTGAGTACTTCAAGTCCTTCCACGTTCCCTGATTATCCCCTGTCCAGTGTGCAGCATAGTGGCCTGAGCCAACAAATGTGGATCGTGATAGTATAAATGGGCGTTTTCCCTGTAGCCCTTGAAGAGCTTTATGCGTTGCAACTGATTGCGAAAAACCATAAATACTGTGGGCATCATATTCTAGTACGCCATTATAGTGATAGGCACTAGTGGCTATGGTTTTGTACCCAACTGGTGCCTGTATTCCAGAAGCATTTATCTTGTAAGGTGGATCGTCCCATTTGGTTGCTGTTACGTTCTTGCAGTCGAGGCAGCATATCCAACCAGGACCAGTTCCATTGGGACAAATCCTGCCTTCAGGGAGTGTACAAAGACCAGTACAGAAGTTGGAAGCTTCGTTCATGTCAATCCATAAACCGTCCACGGGTACAAGTTCATGGAAACGACGGATTTCATCACCCCACCATTCAACAGTTTTTGGGTTAAGGTAGTCCGGGAAGTTAAGCGCTCCTGGCCAGACTTGGGCTAGGTACGGCTTACCTTCATACTTAATGAAGACATCATTGGCTAGGCCCCTTTGGTAGACACCATAACTCTTGTTGACACCAATTCCAGGATCTATGATGACAATGTACTTCATGCCTCGAGCATGAATTTTGTCTAAGAATGCCAACAGCTTTGGACGAGGGTAGTTGGTCGGGTTAAGGGTGAAATCCTTGTGTCCATCCATGTGATCATCATCATTCCATATAACATCTAGTGGAATTTTAGCCTTCTTATAACTCTCGACCACATCTTCAACTACTGATAAATTATGGTAACCCCATCTGCATTGATGGAAACCTGTGGCACCGTAAAAGAAAACGATCTTAGTACGAATGCTATCGGAAGTTTTCAACTGAAACATTTGAACGCCAGAAGCTATATTCCATATAAAAGCACAATATATTTTAGTCCTTAGAAACAATTACCAGCAGCCAAGTATGAAATAACCTAAGAGTATCATTTTATCCGCGTCCCTTTGAATATTTTGGTAGATTGCATAAGAATTCGTATAATTTAAAATATTAATAACAAATTCAATTGCTAGCCCTCAAATAAAAATTGTGTAAGTGGAAAAAATGACTAATTGTCACAACACGTTCCTCCATAAGTAGACCAGGAGATATTAGACACTTAAGTTCGAGCTTGAAAATATACTTGCCGACAGCGACGTCCTCATAGTGTAAATTATAAGGGTAGGACCTAAATAAAAACAAAGTAGTTGTAGTTAAGATCAGGGATTGACAGCACACTTCATGTGGGGAAATAAATGGTCACAAGGAAAATGAATTATTCAGAGTTCCAGTGGAAGAGCTTTTTTGGTGGTCCAGTTGTTGCTTTCTACTAAAGAGAGTATAATTGGGCTAAAGGTGCCTACTCCAAAACCGCTCAAGAGGTTTTTTACTTTAATCAGTCATCCCACGCAGGACGGTGTTAGAAAATATGGGTCGTGGGTCGCCAACGTGAGGTAATATGACCCACATGACATTAAAAGGGTAGGAGAGTGTGGTTTGAATTTTTCAAACCTACAACTCTCTATGATCACCTTAACTTCCATACAACCTCCAAAGGTTATTGTCTAGAAAAAGATAGAAAAGATGGCAAGAGAATGATGAAATTCGTATGTAAAAATACACCGAAATTGAAAAGGCCCTAAAATCACTATTTTGGCATGAAAACTCACAAAAGAAGGCACTTAAATCGTGGATAATAATTCCCTTTCATTGTGATCGGGATTGGGACCATAGGAAAACAAGAAAATGTAGATTTTGGAGCTTTGAGATGCTATGTGATTCAATTACACAAAGATCTTGTAATGCATTCTTTCAAGTGATGATTATTGACCCGTAATTCATGATTAAGCATGCTTCGAATTCCTACAGGCTCATATATGTTTGTACAAGATATTCACTATATCTAGTTGTGTCACGTTAGCCCAATTCTCTTTATATCTTTAGTGTTTATCAACATCAACTAAAGGTAATGACCTTTCGTTTCAAGAAAGATCAAAGCATTAACTTTTGAAGCTTGATTTTCGAACACATGATGTGATGTAGGCCTTATAGATTTGTGCGATGGTCATACACTAAAGAAAAAGATGTTTCAGTCAAAACTTGTTACTGCAGAATTATTAGAGTTTGAATGGGGAATGTACAAAGACAAACTTCACTTGAGATGAAAACAGACATTGTTGGACCAACCCACCAACCTTCGTTTATCTCTATTACAGACACCGAGAAATGTGTTTCAAAAAGGCCAACACATAGGCAATCCCACTCCAGCATGCTTCCAACAAGACCAACTCAATCATAGATCAACATGTTTTAGGATAAAAATTCAAATAAAATCTAGGAATCAAGATTTATCTTATGTTTGGCAGAAATATCCTATACCGATGCAACACTGGCATGTTTTTGAGAAAAAAACAGTTAGTCACTTTTAAGTACCGTCAAACATCGACATATCATGGTATGTGTATGTTTTGGTTAAGCTTAAAAAGAAGTAGAAGTTACTTCAAATTTCTTTTTTGCTAAACATAATTTTCAAAATTATCTTTTTTACTAATAAAACCTGACAGCCCTTTAAACTTCGTCAAACATGCTCTAGTGGGTTGCATAAAAATGACTTACAAGAAAAAATTTCCACTTTACTATATTAGATTATCAACTCAAAATCATTAATGATTACAATTCTTGTCACGCTAGTATATAGATCCACAGCATTTACGCCACAAATCTCAAGGACCCAAAACATTTGAATCAAAAGAATGTATTTCTTGAGTGGATTAATAGAATTACAATTCATTACAACAAACATAATCCATAAAAGGAAAGTGGTACAAATCAAACTCCTGATGGTTAGATTTTCTATAATGTTTTTTTGGAGAATGTGTGGTTAAAATTTAGGAAATAATTTTCGACGACGTGTAAAATATTTTATTGTATAAATGTGTGATTGAAAATGAATATGATAATTAAAGAGTTCTGAAATATTAGTTGTCAAACAGGGGCTAAATTTACTAATAACAAATTCCACGTTAGTATAAAATTATCAGTGATATATATAAATAGACAGACCCTAGACTTGTGATAGGATTTGAATCCAATAGTGGCAACCATATGCAGTGCAATTACTTATCGTTAGTTTGGAGAATCCTTCACTAACAATGGCAAATAGAGTGAGTTTCGCTATGTCGAAGCTTCGTGGACTTTGCCTCGTTTACCAATTAAATGTTTGAATGAGAGCTATACTCCATAAGTAGCCCAATGGAGTAAGTATTCGATCATTATCTAGGCACATTATATCAGTTGCGTCTACCTTTAGCATTTTTCACAATAAAAGAACTTAATATCTTTACCTACCAATACAGTTGGCAAATTCTAGCCAAAATAAATAAAAATAGTATCTTTATCATTTTCACTTTATAGAACTTAAATATCTTTACCTACCAATATAACAAGAAAATGCTAACCAAAATAAATTGGAAAAATGAAAGAAATGGCATAGAAAAGAGAGTTAAAAGACATACCAAAAGCCCAGTAGGGCATTGCAGCTGGCCTGCCTATGAAAGCTGTATACTGATCAACTACAGAGAGGGGTGTGGGACCAGAGAAGAATGAAAAATCAAAAACACCTCCAATCACTTTATATGTCAAAGAATTCCCTCTGTAAAACACATCCATCCCATTGCTGTTCAACAACAGAACAGCATGGGCAGAGGCCTCACCATTCACATTCCTCAGGTCCATGTACACCGGGTGGGAACCATATAAATCAGCATTTAGATTAATGGCTGAGATGTCAGTAGTGTACAGGGTGTAAGGATCGTTTGGATACAATTTGATCCCATGGGGCTGTGTGTTTTCTCCCAAACCATAGAGCGAAGCATCTTTAGGCAATTTTGTGGAAATCTCAAGATACTGATCTTTAAACACCAAATCACTATAAGGGTCTGATTCTTCTGATCTAGAATCAAAAAGGGTCTGACCGTTTGATTTTCTTTTTACAGAAAAAGTAAAAGGATCTATGGTGTAGGTAAATATTAGCTCACTTCCTGCATATTCTGTAGCTTTTGGTGTGTATGAATTCTGTAGAGATCTACCAGACGTTTGTTTCACTGTAGGAGGCTTTTCTCTTGGTAAAAGATCGTAAGGAACCTCCCATCTTTGCTTTTTTGCATCAGTAATGTGAACCCTTAAACGGGTACCCGTTTCATGCCTGAAAATTACAACAGTAAAAAAAAAAGTTAAGGTTCAGTTTAGAAAATTAGCCATACATACACATGAATGTTGTAGGATTAAGGCAAAACTTACTTAACATGGAGCTGCAGGAGAGGAATATCAGGACCATAGATATTATTTTTCTGCTTGGCTTGAAGAAGCCCTACAAGGCCGCCATTGGGGGCATTTTCAATTGAAATCAAATGGTAGCCTTTGCCAATTTTGGCCGAAGTACTGAAAGCTACATCGATTTCAAGAATGCAAAGAAGTAAGAACAGTAGCAAAATTCTACATGAAAATGAAAACATTATGATAGGGGGAAATGAGGCACTCAGCTAATGACCCTTTGGGGAGTTGGGTATATATTAGCAGAGAGGTATAAGACATGTGATGTGGATGACTTGCATTTGCATGTGACACTGGTGTTTATTTGGGTCCCATAGACCCTTTTTTCCTGTGTTTTAGTTTGGTCCCACGCCCCCTTCTTAATTGATTGTTGTAAGTTTTGATGACATAGCTTTGTCTCTCCTCATGTTTGTTCTTCCTACCACACCCTGTAGATATCAATCACACAATCAATTCATGGACAAGAAATGAGAACAATCTGCAGTCCAACTAGTTCGATTGATAAAAGGTTAAGTTGATTTGGAATAGTCTTAAAAGAATTCGTTGAAATATGACATATCGATCTTGTTTGTATAAATTTTATTAATTTTCTTTATGGTAAAGTAGACTTTATATATTACTTAACATGACGTAAATGAAGGAATGCATTCAATCCATTTGAAAAAATAATTATATAAAGTAACAAAGGATACCGATTGGTGGGCCACCTCATTCCAAATTCTAAAATAAAATAACAGTTGGCATCGCCCGCACATAATATTTGAAAGCACTTCTACACCAAAAATATGCACTCAAATGACATTTTTACCCCTCCAAAATTGGGTGTCAAGCAAACGAAGCGTGGACACAATCATAATTTGATTATAATCCTCGGGATTGTCTTTTTAATGATTGTATTATACCATTTAATAAAATATTTGTGTCCTCAATGTTGTGTACGTGTAACAACAATATTGGAGTAGCATTAATGAAATAATCAAGCAAGACTTTTGTTATGTGATTTTATTGTCACCTCTCAAAATTAGTTTATTCTTGTTACGAGTATTCTGGGGCCCTCCACCTTGTCCATCTATCTCATACGTTACGTACTGTCCGAACTGATCTCGTGTCACAACGGGGCAGATGAACTGTTGTTATGGGCCTTCTGAGACCCTCCACCTCGTCCATCCACCTCGTCTGCCACATGTTATCCGAACTGATCTGGTCACCACGGGGCAGGTGAACTGGATCCACGTTAGACGAACTGATTCCATAAATTCGAACTGAAACACTTGCGCCCGCTTCGTAGAAGAACCGAACACATCTGACATTCACGACGGATGCAAACTCCGTATTCATTACATCTCACAATCCGCCTCACCACACATCTACCAGAATCTTTTGTAAGGAAATCTATCCAAGTCTTTGACTGATTGATGGGGACGTATAGCAGGCTACAAACGATCAACTCATTTACTATGTTGAAATCATTTAATGTCCGTCAACCTACGGATTGACAAATTGGCGCCTACAAAAGGATGACACGTCCGGAATCTGAAGTCACGTGTCCCCCTATCCAATGGTTCTCCTCTCCCCTTCTCTAGTATAATTATCCACACACAATGGTAAGTCAGGGGTTCTTCATTTTTCTTTCTAACCCTTGCATTCAAATCTTTTAACTTTAAAGAGCCTTTCACCATATTTACACACATGCTTGCCCACGTTCCGGTGACCACTTCATCTCGGTACCACTTTTCGGTTGACTAAAATACTGATTTGACCGTCGGAATGCTCGTGACCTCTTCCACCATCACCGGGAAAGGCCACAAGTAACTAACGGCGTGCTACCGTGCGCAGGAATGAGCATACGCGAAGACTTATTCTGTTGGCCACGTGTCGAACCATATTTTGAGGTCAACAATTCTCTCAATTAGTAGTCACGTAACGACGGTTAATTTGTATACATATTTGTTTCAGGCAAATAGAATTTCACACATAATTTATTAGATATATATAGAATTTTACCAAAAGCCGTATATATATTTTAGGGGAAATTGAAAAAAAAAAATTAAGAGTGATGCTATTTAACATTATTAGAGCATTTTCAATAAACTTTCAAATTAAAAATGATCTCTTTTTTGGAAAATCAATACTTAAAAATAAGTTTTAAGATTAAAATAAAGAGTGAATTTTACTCTCCAAATTTGGAGAGTCAAACTCAATCTCTATTCATAATTAATAATAATTACATTTAATAAGTTACAAATTTCAATACCCTACAATTTAAATTATTGAAATCACATTTGAATTAATGGGCCACTAACATATAAAAAAAATTATGTTAAATAAGAGATGGGAGAAATCAATAAATATTCATTGGAAAAAACAAAATAAAGAGTTAAAATGGATAGCATTGTTGAAGTGAGATTTACTCTATGATCTCTATTATGCATATAGAGTTTCTTGGAGATGCTCTTAGTGTTACAACACCAGTTTATGTGACAAAATTTTATTAAATAAGAGAAACAATTAAATAAGTTGCATGATTTCATCTTACATTGAACCATTCATATGATGACACCTAAATTGATGTCCTAGAATCAGTGGTGCTAGATAGCATTATTCAAAAATTTAATAAATTATTTTAGCCTTTATAAAATTTTGAATCGCTTTCATGCGAAGGTAAACCGAAGAACAAATAGAAAATCTGATGCAATATGTTATATAGCCCATGTTTAGTTTGGATAAAAATTAGATTTGTAATAGATTTTGATAAAAATAGGAAAAAAAAATATATGGTTGAAAAGTTGATAAAAGTTGTGAGTTCCATGAAATATGTAGTTGAAAAATAGTTTGTGTTGAGTTTTGATACACAATAGATCCCCGGCGATGATGTAAAACATCAGATTATATTTTCACAGGCCTCGGCTGATGGTGATTTGATTACGAACATCCAAGTTTAAAGGTTTGACTCGAAAACAATGTGGATCGTTACAAGTAACTTAAGATATTAATGTTACTAACAACCCAAATTAATGCTTATTGGATTGCTCTTTAGTCTTGGCCCATTTAACTCATTTCTTGGTCCAACTAAAGCCTTACATATATCTATATATATGGTTGTCTAGCACTAGCCGTTTGTGTGTGTGATTTGGGTGTAAAAGAAGAGGAAAATGTGGTTTCCTTTGGATAGAAAATAACGGGCTTCTTTGTGTTCAAAACTTGGCAGTTGCCTTCTTGGTTTTGGTCTCTTTTTTTGTATCTTATTCCTTGTTTTCTTCTTGCCTTTGTGGCTTGCAAGTCAACACCAATATCTTGTTCTTTGTGGGTATGACTGAGAAGCAACCAGAAGCAATTAATTGATTGTGGGTCGAAGCCATTTTAACTGGTTGTTTGGTAGAGAAAAGTAACGTGAAACTGGGCCCTAAAATCGTATATTTAAAGATCTTTGAGCGAGCTTCTGCAACAGTTTGAAAAAATGAGTTTTAAGAAATGAAGGCAAAATAAATAGTATCAATTTTGTTCAATCAAGAAATAGTATCGTATTCTGCAAGTGTTCCATTGCAAATTTAGTAATTTACATTCGCTGCAGTTAGAGATAAAACTTGAATTAATGTTGCAACACTTCGAATAAGTTCTTGAATCCAAGAAAGGAGAGACGTGTTTACATTTGATTTGGGAGATAGAGGAATACTTTCTCTTACCTTTAATTACATATGAAAAATGACTTGTGAGGAATTCGATTATCAAAAGGTGTATCCACAGCTTATACTAGTTTCTCCTATCACATAATTAATTATCCTCATAGCTAGCATAGATCTAGTTGTTAATCCTTGTATATCTCTTCTACATATATATTAGACAAATTTGGGTAATGGTCGTGGAATGATATGTTGGAAATTATATAATACCTAAGAAAATCATATTCTTTGCAGGTTTTGCATTGGTGTACGTCGAGCAAGGTTTGTTATCATTCATTTGTTGTGGCTTGCTGACATAGTTTATATTTTAAGATGCAAAAAAAAATCATTCGGCAGGTATAGGATTCTAAATAGATGGAACGTGACAGCAAAACTCTCAGCCAAGGTTTTCCACTGGTTTACCTCATGCAAATTTTATTACCATTAAATTGTTATGGCTTTTTAACATAGTTTGCGTCTTAGGGAGCGAAAAGTAACTTATTTGTTGGGTCCAAAACACTCAAGATTGCAGCAGCAGAACAATAAACTCAACAAGAAAATAAAGTGCAGAATCGAAAAACAACACTAATTGTTCACCCAATTCGACAAAACTTACTCTGGGGGGATCAGCTACCAGCCCAATCCACTAATGCACCAAGAATAAACCGTCCATAGGAGTAAGGTTACATATGGAACCAAAATCAGATCAAGAATTAGGTTCTAGTCATAGACCTTAAGAGATCTCTTAAAACATCAACCCAATACCCTATCGCATAATCATCCAAACAGAGACTAATCTAAAATAGCCAAAACCTTGACCTCAGCCATTGTTAATATTATACAAAAAAGGACAACCCGATTTACACTAATAGCTATCACTACTCAATGGAAAAGAGAATCACGCGGAGAAAATAAAGAAGAGTAGAAGTCCCCCCTTTTTTTCCTTTTTCCCTCACGAAGAACCAACAGGAACCAAATGAATAATAAATCTCAAGAGTCATAACAAAACACAATACTGAGGCTTCAACAAATCTCAGCCATTGATCTGATTGACGGTCTGGATTAGAAGAGAGAAAGCACAATCCGGGCTAAAACCAATTTAGTCATTCACAGAAGGACAGTAGATCCAACTTAAAAGATTGCATTTTGGAAACATGCTTTTATCTTTCAATCTTCACATTGGTTCCATAAATGCAAACCTCATACAATATGCTTGAGCTGGTGCACTATTTATGTGGAAGGGTCCAACATCATTACCCGTATACATGTAAAAGATTAACCAGTATCAATATGTAATAAAGATAAACAAATTCTAAACTTA
>CAIGRP010089622.1:0-13395 GCA_903798385.1 Fraxinus cuspidata
TAAGTAGTTATCTCAAATTTTTCCATTTATGGAAAAATATCGTTTTTTTTTATTTTTATTATTTATTTTCGAATTTTGTAAGGGTTTTACTATTTAAAGCATTGTAAGTCCTTTGAGGCCCCAGTTTATTGAATTAAATAAAAGTTTCTGGTGAGTTTTCTCATCTTTGTGAAATTGTTCATCTTTCCTATAACATTCTGCTACGTCAAGTATCCAATTAAAATAGCATTGAACAACATAAATAACCTAGAAATTCAAAAGGCGAAGGATTTGTTGCTGGTACATAACCATAAATCATTCGTCTTACCAATTTAAGAACCAGGAATTCAAGTGCCGGCATAGAGTTTTGGATGACTGCCAATAATACGCCATGATTACTATGAACATCAACAAGCTCCATATGAGTCAGCATGTGAAATTTAGGAAATGAACAACTTTTTGAGAGAAGGTATTGAAATATTAAGAGCATGAACTATAGCTCCAAATCCTCAAGCACACGACAACCCCCAAAAGCCTTTCCAATAAAATATGAACCATGCTTTATGTCCCGACTCAATGACCGAGACAAAAAAAGGGGCGCCAGTTACTAACAAATATATTATTAATCCGGTTTCAGAAACAAATTTCAAGTTCTTTAATGTTACGCCTAATTGCTTCAGATATCCATGAACTAACCTTTGATCCATTACCTTCATCTAATCTGAAGACGCCAATGCAAAATTTATATATATATGATTGCATATTTAGCATTCTATCAACAAAGATAGTAAATTTGCACGCTCTTTCCTTAGCGTGCATGGATTCCCCAATAAGCATGGCAAGCTTTTTGTAGTGGTTTTGAAAAATTAAGAAATTAAGATCAATGGCGGGAATGGAAGCAAAAAAGGTATCTGAACCTTTTAGAGAGAACAGATGCTGCGATTGCATTCTGTGTGGGAAGGAATGATAATATATAACGAATTATATCATCTGGCAATAAATTGGGTAGCAACCTTACCAATTTTCAATATTACTTTTGAAATAATATCTAATGTTTATGTGTTTAATCTTATCATGAATTTTAATCAAATGTATTGTACTTTGGTTATCAAAAAATAGAATTGCATTTTCATAAACAAAATTAAGTTCATTCAATAAACGACTCAACCAAATGCCTTCTTTAAAAGTATCAGAAGCAGCAATGTATTTTGCTTCAATTGAGGACAAAGCCACAACTTTTTGAAGTTGAGATTTCCAACAAATTACAATACCACTCAAAGTAAAGAAATAGGATGATGTTGATTTTTTATTATCTCTATCTCCAATAAAATTAGAATCAGTATAACCTTTTAAAGTTTCCCATTTTTATTCATTTTAAACACAAGATCAAAAACATATAAATTCATTTTAGATATCTTAAAAGCCATTTTAAAGCATTCCAGTGTTCTTCTGCAAGGTTACTTATGAATCTAGTAAGTATGCTAATGCTATGAACAAGATCGAGTCTAGTACATACCTCAAATACATAACAGATCCAATCACATTTGCATAATAAATTTTAGACATTCTAGCAAATTCTTCATCAGATTTGTGACAGAATTTAGATGAAAATTTAAAATGGTTTGTAAGAGGCAGAGTTACAGGTTTACAATCAAACATGTTGAACTTTTTTCAAAATTGTAACCACATAGTTATGTTGATTTAAAAATAACAGGTTTTTTTTCTTTTAATTCTCAAAGTCTTCATGCCAATGATCTTTTTGGCAGAACCAATATCTTTCATATCAAACTCGGATTTCAATTTATGTTTGATATTCTCAATTTCAGATTTATCACAACCAGCAAACAACATTTCATCCACATAAAGGATTAAGTATAAAGAATTTTTACCTCATTTACCTTTACAGTAGAGACAATTGTCATAGTTGCTTATTTGAAAGTCAAGTTTCAAAACAACTGTCAAATATTTTGTATCACTACCTTGGAGCTTGTTTTAAGCCATACAATAAATTCTTTAGCAAATTAACAACATTTTCAGAGTTTCCTTTCATAAAACCAACATGATGTCTCTTATAAATTTTCTCATCTAGATTACCACAAAGGAAGGCAATTTTAACATATAATTGATCAAGTTCCCATTTAAATTGAGCAACAAAAGCAAGAATGCATCTAACTTAACTGCATGTGAAAAAATTTCAGTGTAATCAACTCATTCTCTGTGTAAAACCTTTTGCAACAAATATGGGCTTATACCTAACACTTTTATTTCCACATTTCCCTTCCTTTGTTTTATAGATCCATTTGCAGTCAATAAGTCTATAATCCTTAGGTCTTTCAATCAATTCCAAAGTTCTATTTTTAAGGAGTGAAGACATTTCATCTTTCATGGTAACTTTCCAATTTTTGGCATCTTTACAGTTAATAGCATCATCATAGGAGTTTTGGCTCATTTTCAAATTGTACTTGATAAGTAAATAGTGAGACACAATTATCACAATCAAACCTAGCAGGAGGCCTGATCTACATTCTCTCCCTATCTCTTGTGAGTATACTCATCAAGGAGATGTAGTATCAGATTGGTCAGCAAGCTCAGCATCTTGTTCATATTCAGTTTCAGTTAAAGTAACAATTTTATCAAGACCATATTCTTCAACTGTAGGTGCAGGAGTTTCTCCCTCAGTATGAGGGGTCTCCACCTCAATTTGAACATCTTTTTTTATCAAGTTATTTTCCTTTCCTTCTAAACATGAAATAATAGATTCATTAAAAACGACATCTCTTCTAACAATTACTCTATAACCCTTTTCACTTTAAACCTATAATCTGTAGCCTTTAAAATTTTCACCATAACCTAAGAAAACACATTAAAGTCTAACTTATCAATGTTTTGATGAGCATATGCAGCACAATTAAATACTTTCGGATGAGAATAATCAACAGAATTTTTAGAACAAACAGATTCAGGAACATCAAAATTCAAGGCACTAATTTTACTTATATTAACAAGATATACAACGATTTTCATAGCTTTACCCCAAAACAGTTTAGGTCAACTAGAACTCAAAATGATGCATTTTACCTTATTTAGGGAGTGTTTGATGCACATTATGGAGAAGATATACATTTTATGATGTGATGTGATGAAAAATGTGTGGTTGAAAAATAAAAAAGTTTTGAATTTGCGTGTAATATTATTTTATTGAAGAATGTGATTGAAAATGAGTTTTGAAAGAATGAATTTTTGTGAGAATATGTATCAAAGAGGGGCCTAATAAAGTTCTATTCATTCTTTCAGCTATATGAGAATATGTATCAAAGAGGGGCTTAATAAAGTTCTATTCATTCTTTCAGCTATGTCATTTTGTTGAAGTGTATATGCAATAATTATATATCTTAAAATGCCATGCTCTTTACAAAAATTGTTGAAAACCATTATTAGTTCTTAGAACTTTTATCTTATGATCAATATATTTTTCAATTTGTGTTTTCCAATATATGAAAACAGAAAAAGTGTCATCTTTTGTTTTTAATAAGAAAATCCAGATTTTCTTGAAAAATCATCAATGATCAGAAGATAGTAACTAAAATCATATAAATTACTCACAGAAGTAGGATCCCATGGATCTACATGCAAGTAATCAAGTATTTGTTTGGATTTATAAGTTCTATCTAAGAAAGGTAATTTAACTTATTTTTCTATAACACATTATTCACAAGAAGCAATATCACCCAGATTTAAATTTCCAAAAACTTCTTTGTTTTGTATAGATTTCAAACTTTTCTTGCCAATATGGCCAAATTTTTCATGTCACAACTTTGCATAAGTAAAATTTTCAGTAAAACAGTTGCATTCAAACCAAGTAAAGATTTGGCTTTAAGAAACTAAAGACCATTTCTCTTAGGGTACCAATGATGAGATCACTACCCTTAAGTATCTTAACGTGTCATTGACCTAATCTTATGCCAAACTCCATGTCATCTAACATGCTTAGAAATACAAGATTACTCTCTAAATCTGAAACATATTTTGTTCCTTTCATAAATAGGACAGTACCTTTTTCCTGCAGTAATTTTATAGCTCCTATTCCACTCATTTTACATGTCATATTATTACCCATTATAACTTGCCCACCAATTCGCTTTTTCAATTAAAGAAAACAGTTTTTATTTGGACTCATATGAAAAAAAACTGCCTGAATTAGGTAATCATTCATCATTCAGTTTCTTTTCCATATTCACGAAGATCAACCCGTCTTCAAGCTTATCTTTGTTATAAACTAAGACAACATTCCCATCATCAAATTTCTTTTCTTCTGCTTCATTTTTCTTCTTATAACTGTCCTTAAAAAAATGACATGACTTCCCACGATAATAGCATTTCTTTCCTTTTACCTTATTTTTGGATTTATTCTTATCACTTTATCTATTCTTGTTTTCATTTAAGGTCTTAGAGTAATCATTAGATTTACCAAAGGCTTTTCCTTTTACCAACATATTATCACCATGTTGACTCTCTTTAGACTCAGATTTCATCTTTAGAACCTTATTTCTTAGGACATCTATGATTATATCAATACTGAGATCTTCTCTACCATATTCTAGAGCAACATTGATGTCTCTATGTTTGTCAGTAATGGAATTAAAAAGACTACAGCCTTATGATCTTATAAAAGTTTTTCATTACAGTTGACCAAGTTTTGGGTAAATTTTGTAAATTTATTCAAGTTTTCATCCAAATCAACTGAGAAATCCATTTTAAAAGAAAAGAATGGCTTTAACAAATAGCATTTATTAGGAGTAGTCTTAGAAATATATTTAGCATGAAGTGTAGTCCACAGTTCAGAAGCAGTTTTTGTTTCACTTATAGTTCTTATCGTATTTTCCGAAAAGTACAAGAAAATAATGCTCCATGCAACTTTTTCAAGTTCAGTTTTCTTTATAGGAAGTAAGTTAGCAGGCAAATTATGGTCTAATACCCTAACACATCTCATTTGCATTAAAATGACCTTCAATTTTTGACTCCACATATTGAAATCACATTTTCCATCAAACTGATTAACTTCAAACTTAGCAGAGACCATTTTATAAGCAAGTATGACTCACAAGTTGAAGAAAAATTTGCAAAGAATAGCAAGAATACGTATCGATATCAATCACAAATCACAGTAATACACTCAGTAGCACAAGATCTCATAAAATTAGCAAATTTTGAACACAGTCAAAGACCATGCAGTGTAAAACCAAATAGAGACCACAATAACGGAGATCACAAGTCTATTGTTCAAAGATTTTTCCTTCAAGATCCTCCAAATACACACTCGTACTATGTCGTAGGAGCTTTTAACAAAGATTAAGCTCTAGGGGTCTTAGTGTAAGGCAAATCAAGGGGAAAAAAATCAAGAAACCCTAATTTTTGAAAGTAAATTTCACAAAAATTAAAGATCTCACCCAGTAAGTTTAGAAAAACTCGATTCCTTTAGTTTTTCTTAACAGAAGTTCCAAGAATTCTCAAGTCTGCAACAAATCAAACACTTTCTTCGTGATCAGGTATTTTTTTATGTAGATCCAAGCTCTGATACTACTGAAAAGACTAAAAAATGATATTAAACTCAAGATACAAAATAATTTTAACTTGACAGAAATTGAAAGATTGAACACAAAGATTTTTCGACCAAAGTCCAAGAGGTTTGGTGACCCTTTGAACACATACACCTCTATTGAGCATCCATATAAAATGAAACTCGATTATCCCATGAAACCAAAAATGGCAACAGAGATACAAGATAGTTCAATATTACAACAAATTAAGTCTATCGAAGACTTATCTTTTAGTCACTCTGAAGATCGAAGATTGATTTCGCTAAGAGCACTCAAAATCATCAAACCCGAAACTAAAGTTATACTAAATAGAAAGATCACTCAGAATAATTCTCACAGATCACTTAAATTTCAAGTATATAAGATTTATAGCCTCGAATGAGGTTTTCGAATAGAACGAAGCACCAGAATGAAGTGCCTTAATCAGAGGGTTATTTTCTCTCTCAAAACAAAAACCAAACGCAGAGTATTCGGCCAAATGAAGAGACACAACCAAGGCTAAATGATAGAAACATCCCAAAATAGCATCAAATGACAAGAAGCAAGCCAATTGTCACAATCTAGATAAACTCGTTTATTTAAAAGAGTTGTCATTTGTAAAGTGTGACTCTAGTTGTGCCAAACTTTGGGAGCATCCACGGTTCGAGTCGTCAACAACCTCAGTAACCTTTCCTTTTGTCAATTGATCCACAACGAACACCAACAATTAATAAGTGTTGAATGCATTGAAGTAGAAATGATGCATATTGACTATAAATTGGTTCTCTTCTTATGTAATAGACTCCATGCTTCGTCTTCCATTTCACCGTGATGATAAATCCTGCATAGATAGATTTATCACAAACTTGTCTAATTAAAAATTACCTAAACAAGGAAAGAAATTTCGTAAAAAACACCAGCAATTCATCTCAAGTGATTCAAAACCACAGTCTATACGATCCACTCATTCAAAATTCTTGTAAGGAGCTGAACATGGAGCATGATATAGTCATGGCGGATGAGGTAGAGGTGGTGGCGCAGGTGGGGCACATGGTGGTGGGTATGGTTGAGGTGGAGGTGATAAAATGTCCTTCTTTGAATTGATGAAATGGAGCTGAGTTAGTAGAGGAGTTAACATTTGGAAGGAGTTAAGTGACCATGTCATATTTTCGTCCTTCACATCAACACTAAATGAAACGACATCCACCTGGTGAGTAATGGACAATGATAGAGCAAAGTTCAATGACTAACGGAATGCTTTGAGAAGTTTGGCGACTAAGTTGTGCATGGTGCAAAGTTTAGTGGTTATTCAAACATTTAACTCGACAATAAGCTTAGACTATCTTCTCTAACTTCATCTCTCTTTCTATCTGGTACAACGGTTGCCTATCTTGGAACATATCTAGAACCGAACTATAAGCAGGGCTAATATGTAAAAAAAAATACACTAAAAATTGAATGGGTCGGGGTTGGATCGGGCTACAGCCGGATCCAATCCACCCTCTATATACGTCCATGCACCTATCAATTTTTTGATCTTGAGGATGGCCATTGTACTTTCAAATAAATACTATTTTATTCTAGGTCAGCTCTAAATGGGCTAACATTAAATTGGTTGGAAACAAGCTTTGGGCAATAGTGACGAAAATACACAATCTTCTGAATCAGCCCAAGAAATTAGGTAAAATTACACCCTTTACTTTGAAAAATACATTAAAATAATACCATACTAATTGACGAAATTATACTCACATGTGATTTTTAACTTTTCAATTCAAAAATCAGATTTACAAGTTTTTTGTTTGAAAATTAGGTGATAATTCAACTTTTTAATAATAATTTATAAAATTAAATTAATCTACATATCCTTAACCCATCTCCACCCCCATCCACCCCAACCAATTAACTCCCAAACCCTAAATCATTTTCCATTTGTGACTCTTCAAAATATGGTTGAAAGTAAGGAAGATCAAAAGATGGTAGCCAGTAGATAACAACGACATGCTTCGTGCATAGCACGACGAGCGTTGCATGGTACAACTATGCCCATCACCGCTGCACATGAAGCAGCGACGCTGGTGACAATAACTCTTTGACTCTCTACATTTTATGTTATTACTGTCTTCATCTTGATCTCCTTTTACATGGGTGAATAGTTTCATGGGTCAGATATGTGCAAAACAGAGGTAGAGGAGGGATTGATTTTGGATTTGAGGTGGAAGTAGTGGTGGTTATGGGTTATGGTGCAAGTGGTGGCAGTGTGGACCATGGTGTAGGTGGTGGTCTTAGGTTGTGGTGTAGGTGCTGATGATGGATGTGGAACTGCCTTTTGAGGTAGTAGTGGCTTGTGGTGCAGGTGGCGATGGCAGCAGTAGTGGTGCTTGCAAGTGGTGGTTATGGTGGCGTCGAGTTGTACATCTGAGGTAGTGTCAACGATTTGGGTAGCACCGACAGTGGTGGAGTGGGATGGAGTAACATAGGGAAACGAAGAGTAATATGCGATCGATTAATTGGCTAATTGTGACCAATTGTTTGATAATTTGTGATCGATAAATGAGTTGTGAACCGTAAAACTTCTGATTTGTAATCGAGAAATAAGTTGTGATCGATGAATTTGATAATTTGTGATCGATAAATAAGTTGCGACATATAAAATTTATGATTTGTGATCGATGAATAAGTCGTGATCGATTAGCTTTGATAAATAATTTGTGTATAAAATTTGTGATTCTTGATTATGACGTTTTGTGATTGTCATTAGTATGTAACTCTAAACATAAGCTGTATGATATTTTGACCTTAACATATTTAATTACCTATTTATGACCAGATTTTTGAATGAAAATCTCAAGTTTGAAAATGTATCTTTAAATATAGGTAATATATATTCTTCTTATGCCAATTTTATAATTTTCAACCTTTTTTATTCTTAAAATACTGGAAGATAGAAAGAAGGCATATCCTTATGCCCCCATAGAATCTTCAAAATTTCCAATAATTCCTCCATTAATTTTCATTTTAATCTATTTCAATTCTTTCATCAAAATTTGTTCATATCCCAATCTTTCAAGTAATTTCTCCAGTACTTTCTTGATCTTCAAATTGCACATAGTATCTTTAACACTTCATTATTTTAGTGTTGTTATCGAGAACCCAAACCCAATTCTGAAAGTTCCAATTTACGATTTCTTGAATTTGAACCGCACCAAAATTTGTTCAAGAAAATGATGTAGTTGGTTTTAGTCAAGAATCGATTATATGAGGATCTCATAATGCTGTCTCACTCGATGGGCTAGCAAGAACGGTGGTTGGTGGATAGTGATTCCTCTATAGTGATTTTGCACCAAAACTTGATTAGTCAATCTTTTTACGGAGTTGTCTTACACTGCCTCACCATCTCAAGTTCGAGCCCACTCTATGTTTATAACCCCTCTTTTCTTCGGTTGAAACCTCCGTCTTGGTCCTCCCTTTTCCTTATATTCTAAATAAGTAATTTTTTTACTACTTCTACAATTAGTGGACTAAGGAATTGTCACAAAGTAGAATCATTACATTATGTTGGTATAGGTTTCGGGGTAGGATAAGGATGTGAATTTTGTACAAGGACGAGGAAGACGCTTGTGAGGAAGAGATGGAGGTTGGTGTGTAGGTAAAGATGATACTAAAATTTTGTATTTTCTTTTTCTTTTATCTAATTCCAAAGTAGAATGCTTTTATTCATGAAATGAAATTTTGACTTTTTCAAAGTTAAAGCTCACAGTTTTGATCCACGGAATAGAGATGGGTTCACTTTAAGAACTTATTTACTCAATTTCCTAAATTAGAGACTTAAATTGTAATTTTTCATAGATTTAGAGCTTCATCAAGATACTATCTAAATACAAAATGCTTTTTAATTTCCTAAATAGAGACTTTAATTGTAAGTTTTTCATAAATTTAGAGCTTCTTGAAGAATCTCTCTAAATACAAAATGCTTTTTACGTTAAAGAGTTATGACTCGTTTGGCATGACTTTTGAAAAACTAAAAGGAGTTTTTGGACGTGTTTAATTAATTTTATGAAAATGTTTCTTCTAGTTTAAATAGCTTTTAAAAAAAGTTGATTCAATATGACTTTCTCTAAAAGCACTCCTGGACTATGAAATATTTTTTCAAAATTAGCTTTCAAACATAATTTAAGGTAATTTCATCTAAAAACTATTTCACAGGAAGCAAAAGCAATATCGAAAGTCGTGCCAAATGAACCATTAATATTTGAAAAAAATTCGAAGAGACTCTCTATTTTAACTTTTTAAAATATATAGAGAATAAAACTCACTCTCTATTCTTAATTTACAATAATTGCATTTAGTCTTTGTTTGATGGCAATTATTGTGTAAAAATGATATTTTATATAGTGATTTTTGAAGAATGTATAATTAAAATGTGGGAAAAAGTTTTAATTTTACGTACAAAATAATTTATTCCTTATTTGACAACCATTATTTCAAAACTTTTTAATTCTCATACTCATTTTTAACCACACGATCACACAATAGAATATTTTATATGTAAATTTAAAATTTTTTCATATTTTTAACTACATATTTTTCAAAAGAAATTACTATTCAAAACGCCGTTTTTTTCAATATAATGGCCATCAAACATGGTTTTATTATGTGAATATATGATTAAAAATAAGTATGTAAACTAATTGTTTTATTTTAAAGGGAGTCTAATAGAGCTTTAATAAATTACAAATTTCAAAACACTACTTCATAAATTATTTAAAACACATTTAAATTGTTTGTTTATTGAGATATAAAAAAAACATGTTAAATAAAATATGAGCAGAAATCAATAAATAATTCTTGAGAAAAGCAAAATGAAGAGCAAAATTGAGTATTGTTGGAGCGTATAAAAAGCAATGTTTTCAAATCCAGATCGGACCAGTTGATTCAATAAGAAAAATTAGCAACTGGACCGAAATTAGTCCAATCACGATGTGAAAACCAAATGTAAAAAATGGAACAAACCTCAGAAAATCATCAAGTTCATCCAAAAATTAGTGAATCGATCATGGTTTCTCCGAGTTTCACAAATTTTATTTTTTTATAAAAAAAAAACTATAGTATGAAGAATTTGATGCCTAATAGCCACCAGATCTCTAATATTTACTTGATGAAGCCCTCGCACAAGGTTTCGATCAAAATATCGAAAACCAAATCCAAAATTAATTTTAAGCAATACAAGTACTTACACACACACACACACACACACACGTGTGTATAGAGAGAAGATAGAAAAAAAAGATTGCAAATATAAATTATGTTGATGATCGACCTACGAGGTCGACAAAATACAGTTGGACGTATACAGTAAGCATGTACTAATACGAATTCGGGTACATGAGGTCAACTCAGTTATATAGTTTATCGAGACCAAGGGAAGCATAATGGTTGAAATCTTCTAACATATTACACAAACCATCCACAAATAAATGACACATGGCAGATCTTACATCAACGCCCACTATTCACACAAATGAGATGCTTTAGCTTCCCTCCTTAAGTAATTCATTAATTGCTGGGGATCACATCTGAGATTAACCCATAATGACCTGACAGGCCGAGGTCTTTAACCAATCTAAACGTGACAATGTATGTACTTTTTCAGCTCGTCACTGTAGCTGACAAGATGGAAAAATGGAGAATGCATGCAGAGTTTTTCCTATAATAAGGAGAAGAGAGTTGTGTTAAAGAGGGGGATCTCTTGGTAAACAATCTATCAATTTCTTATTACTATTTTAAGTTTGCTCAAATTTTGTTCATACAACTTTTTACGTCAACGGATTGGCACTAGAAGGAGGTCCCCCCTAACTTGAGAAACAGCCATATCCCTCTAAAAACATCTACAAAAGAATATCATTATAGATGAATTCTCAGCATCTGGAAATCAATCTCACACCTGTCCTGAATAAACCAGCAACCCACAAAATGCTGAGAGAAGACGAGGCCAAAATAACACCATCGACCCTCAAATGATTGCAATGAGGGAAGCCATCGAAAAGCTGACAAATGTTGTCAATAGGTTGGAACAAGATCAAGTTCGTGTTCCAGCATAAGAGTTCGGTTCTCAACACTAACAGTGTGTTTGATAGGTTAGGTTCTCAACACTCTATAACACCAGCAAGTAGACATGTTGAACCCCATACCAAACACTCAATAGGATAACTAGAGCCCGAACTGAGTACCTTGAAGAAACGTATTGCCGACCTGGAAGCAAGGGACAAGGGAAGTACAGAGGAATATCTCACAAAGCATCATTTTTCCTTTACTGAGGATATTCTTGCTGAACCTCTACCTGAAAAGTTAAAAATTCCACAACTAACTAGGTACGAAGGGGAGGGAGATCCTCTAAGCTATTTGGACAATTACACCTCCTGGATGGAACTTCGGGGAGCTGGAGAAGCCATAATGTGTCGTGCTTTCCCATTAACCCTGGGATATAAGGCCCAAAGATAGTTTAGAAGGCTACATCAAAGATCTATAAAAAGCTGGAATGACCTCGCCACGAAATTTCTTGCCCAATTTATGGGTTCAAAAGCAAGAACCACACCTATGAATGATTGGTAAGCATTAAACAAGGGAAAACTGAGTCACTCAAAAGCTATCTTAGCATATTCAACAAGTAGTCCATGGAGGTTGAGAAGATTTCTCACGACGCTGCGCTTATGGCGGTCCTTTTCGGATTAAGACCAAAAAAAAGATTTTGGTGGTCTGTACACGAGGATGGACCTCGGACGTACCATGAGTTCTTAAGTTTAGTTGAAAAACATATAAGCACCGAGGAAGCTACATCGGATCGGGAGGAACTCAAGCCAAATCCACAATCTTCACAACAAATGAAAGGGAAACAAGTGGATAAAGATTTCGACCGCGAAAGAAGAAATGACAGAATGGATCATGGTCGTTCTAAGCCATATCCAGATAGATTCCACTAGTACCATCCGCTAAATGCCACGTTGGAAGAAGTTTTCTTACAAGCAGATGAGAAAGAAACATTTCGCAGACCTCCACCTTAGATAAAAGAATTCTCAGGGAAAAATCAATGGAGGTACTGTCGGTACCATAGAACTTCAAGACATAATACTGATAATTGCAGAAATTTGAAAGAAGAGGTGGAATCTTTAATTCGGCGAGGTCACCTGCAAGAGTTTGTAGCTAAGCCCAGATGAGCAAATCAAACTGACAATCGACAGTCGAACCGCAAGGAACGACTCAACGAGCTCAGCCCGGTCCACAAGCTCGAGATCCCCTTCCTCGAGCTGAGATCAAAACTTTTATAAGCAGCAATCAATGCCTGGAAGGATCTAGAAGAGCCAGGCGTAGGCAAGCACGTAATGCCCTTGCCTGGCAGAATCATAGTATAATGCTATCAGAACCTGAGACTAACATAGCACAGTATTCAGGATGGTTTGGATTTTCAGAAGAGGATTCATATGGACTTTTACAGGACCAGAGTGTTGCACTAGTAATAAATATGACTGTTGCAGGGGTACAAGTGCATCGAACTCTAGTCGACAATAGGAGTTCGGTCAATGTACTATACTCTCGAACACTGGAGCAAATGGGAATCTAAGAACGCTACCTCCAACCATATTCCCAGAAATTGCAATGATTTTTCGGTGATCCAATTGAAGCTCGAGGACATATTGTTCTAAGCGTAGAATTGGGCGAGCTTCTTTGCCAGAGAATGATCTTAGCAGATTTTATTATTGTCTATCTTTCTTCCAACTATAATGTCATACTAGGTAAATCCCATACTACACAAGTTACTAGTGTTGGGTATACGACCAAAGTC